>VDFB02290278.1:0-21996 GCA_007258455.2 Sequoia sempervirens | reverse complement strand
CTGAACAAATGTAGTGTGAGTTTCTTTGTCAACAATGCTGCATGTACGCATGTTGAAAAAAATATCTAGTTAAGGAGAGCGAGTCATGATTTGACTAACAAAAATTAAATTAAGCTCCATGCTAGGTACAAAGTATACATCAAGAAATATTAAATTTCTCCCTCTAGAAAGAATTTGTGTGTTACCCTTTCCGACAACAGTATACTCCTCGCCTCTCCCAAACATAATAGAATCTCTGAATGGCGTGTACTCAATGAACCAATCTCGATGATGAGTGAAGTGTTGAGATGCACCTAAATCAATGTACCAGGTATAGGATTTAATAGGATCTGTTGGACTCTTGGCCATAAAGGCATAGAACATAGACTCCTTCTGCTCAGTGTGTTCTGCAACATGGGCTTTAGGTTTCGACTCTCCTTGCTTATTATATTCAGAAGCCAAGCATTTTTGGCAATCGTTCTTCATGTGACCATACTTATGGCAATAGTTGCACTGAAAATTCTTCTTCTTGGAAGAATCTTGAGATTGTGCTTGACTGGTCCACTGAGAGGGTTGATTCTTGCCCTTATTCTTTTGAATGTCTTAGCAAGAAATGCTTGCTTTGTGGAGGATGAACTAGCACCGCTACCGAACTATTTTTTCCAACGATCTTGCTGCAAAAGTATGGTAAAAAGATCTGAAAACTTCAAATCAACACTAGCTGAGGTAATGTTGAGTGTCTTAATAAAGTGTTGATAAGATTTTGGCAGACTCTTCAGAGTGATGACTACCATATCTTCCTCCTCCATTTTTTGACCAATAGCCTTGAGCTGATCATGAATGTTCTTGATTTTTGTCAAGTGCACATGTAGAGTTGTCTTCTCATCCATCATGATGGAGAACAACATGTTTTTCAGAAAGAATGCATAGCTCTTGTCGAATGTTTCATGAACATCTTTCAAACACTGGAGGCAACTGATCATCAGTAACTGATAATTTAATAAGCATCATGACTTCCTGATTTTGCTCATCAAATTTTTCCTAATCTTTATTTTCCGTTGTAGGATGTGTAGTATTACCGATAACAATCTAGTCCAGGCACTGATATTCAAATATTGTCATCATACATTGCTTCCAGGTGTTGTTGTTGCGGCCATTGAACTTCTGACTGCCCTCCAGCATAATGTGAGACAAAGAATCCATTTTGCACGGACTAATTCTAAAAAAAAAGAGGTACACAAAGCCTGGAACTCAAAAATTTGACAGGCACAAGACCCGAGGTTTCTTGAATGTGGAGATAAGGACATAATAGCTGGCAAAAAGAGAATAATCCATGATTCAAAGAAAAATGTGAAAAAGATCCTAAAAAATTCATCACTATTCTTTAGTAAAACCCTAGCATAGGATCTCAAGATATGTAGAAATGAGGCCAAAGATAATGAAATCTGCAGAACCAAAGTCGCGGCCAAAAAAATTCACGAAATGCATAGAGGTTGCATGAAATAGCGACCAAAAAAAGCCCAGAAAAAACCCTTGTTGTGCGCTTGCAGATAGAAGAAAATCATGCCTAGAGAAATGACGACCAACTCCAAAAAATCATGCAGCTGTTTGTAGATGAAAAAATCGGAAAAAAACCTCCAAGAAATTCGTCGCGATTTGCAAGAAAGGTCACTGGGAAGAAATGACTCTAGAAGATGCACAATTTTTACAGAAACCCCTGTCAGATGGAATAGACGTGAATAGGGGTCGCGGTATTGCAAAAAAGAAGAAGCCAGGTGCGAAAAAATAAATTGTCACGCGATTTTATTGAAAGGAAAACCCACAATTTTTCAAAAGAATTGATCAAGACAAATGCTCAAAGGCCGCAAAAAAAATCACACAGGAGAAGACACAAATTTTTTTAGAGAAAAACCAACTCAGTCGAGCTAGCAATTAGAAAAAAACCACAAATTTTTTTGTAAGGAAAAAATTGCGATTTTTAGCCTTCCCACTCTGATACCATGTGATTGGTAAAATCTAAATATATTTACAATTAAGAGGCAAACACTCTTTATTGATTTTACAATGACAAGCTTTAGAAAGGACACTGGATGTTTCTAAGTCCACACTGAAACAAAACTAAACAAAAGAATAGAAATAATCTAATTGACTAAATTACAATATTGAGCATTAAAACTAAGTAAATATTAATTTAATACTATTAAATATCTTTTTATTTTCCATAATATCAGACTCTAGATGTGCTCAATAAGAATGTCTTAAGTTTTTTTGGATGATCTCTAAATGAATGAATGGGTGCTTTTAAATACAACCATACACACAAATCATTATTAATGTATTTTAAGTTGGTTCATAATAATTAGTGAAATGGGTTAATAGTGGATACATTTGAATTTTGAATTTTAAAAAAGTAAAGTTTAGATTGATAATTGTGAAAATGACCTAGATCAAATAGCACCCACAAGATATATAAAATTACAAACCAAATTTATATTAAAGTTATTATTATTTATAAATTAATTATTAAATTTATGCCACTCTAATGGAACGAACCGTAAATAAGGGAAAAGGTCATGTGTATGCAATTTGATGCTTAAATAAAACGATAAAAGCAAAAGAGTTAAAAATTCTATAGCCTTCTTCAGCCTCCAAAACTTTCGTCGCCGAAGCTACAAGATCATTTGACAGTACATTTGTATATCAGCTATGGGATTTCCAAGCACATGAAGATAAGCACAGGTTATCTATGCTACTTGCAGCTGACTTTTGCCTTTCACATTGAGTTGCTTGATGGGTTCTATTTTTGATCTAATATTAATTGCTGTAACCGGAAGGTAAATGATTGCTTCTCGGCAGGATTTCTAAATTGATTCGTTTTGGTCGAGATCTGATGTGCTTGTTTTGTAAGATTTGTGGGTAGTTCTCTCTTCCTTGGTTGTGATAATTGGGACAAATGATTAATTCCCAATCAACAAAAATCAGAATGCAGTTAAATAGCTGAACCCAAATTCTACTATTGCCAAAGCAGAGGAGAATCCCAATGGCACAGAAGGGAATAAAATATAAATCAATGTCTACCCAAAAGCTATTATTTCTTGTCGGGTTTCTGGTAATGGCTGCAACCTTCATTTACTTGTACTCCCAGTCAAAATTACAACTCTTTTTGCCCCAAGAAGGAAACCCAAATGCATCGCAGAAAACACTAATACATTCAAAGCCTAAAATTAGCAGAGACGAGTTAAGCAAGAATTTTAGATTGGTTATTAAAGTTCTTGCTTATGATAGGTTGGAATCGGTGTCCAGATGCTTAGAGTCCCTAGCAAAAGCTGATTATGATAAAGACAAAGTGAAGCTTCACATTTTCGTTGATCACTTTGGGATTGAAGAGCAGGGGAAAAGTGCAGTGCCAATGGATGTTGATAGTAAGCTCAAGAATGCTCACCAGATTTTACAGTATGTTGATGATTTTGATTGGGAACATGGTGAAAAAGAAATTCATTACAGAACCCATAATGCTGGACTGCAGGCTCAATGGTTGGAGGCTTGGTGGCCATCTTCGGATGACGAATTTGCATTTATTGTGGAGGATGATATGGTCTTGTCTCCATTGTTCTACAGATATTTGAGAGCTCTTATTGCAACTTATTATTATAAGCCAGAGAACTTTAGCCCCATGATTTATGGAGCGTCTCTTCAGCGACCCAGATTTGTTGGAGGTAAGTCTCTGATTATTAGATAAATGAAATTGCAATCTATTAATATGAGTTGTATGTTTAGTTGTATAATGCATGTATTGGAGCTGCTTGTACAATGTGGGATTGACTTATGTTCTCTAAGACCAGTAGGATTATTTTGACTTGCACTCAGGGTTAGTAATGGCTACTTGGAAACTCGAGAAACTTGATTATCAGAAATGCGAAGGGAAGAAATTTTGGTTTCCTCTGAAGAAAAACCAGGAAATGGAATACAGTAGGAAATGTTTCAGAAGCAGCAATAAAAGCCTTAGCAGAAAAAGAAAAAATCAAAATATCAAAGTTATAACTAATTTTCCCGTAAAAACTGCAGGAAACAACGTTAGAAATCCCGTCTGAGTATCAGAAATGTTTTCTGGCTACAATTTCAGAGTACCATAAGCTTGAGATGATGTTTTCAGAAGTTTCCAAACTTGCTGAAGCATTGACAAGACGGCAAAATAAGTATTCGGCTTCCCAGAGATGTTTAATTGATTCATGGGAACATTGCAATACAACAGGGCTATAAAAGCATGCAGATAAATTAGCTTTTAATAAACACTTTAACCGACAAGAATTTTTTGATGCAAGATTTATCCTCTGTTCTTCTAGGTATGTCTTTTTTTGATAAGTAGTGGAGGAAAAGCAAGGATCCCTTGCCCTCTGGGAAAAAACCATCTGAACGATTTTAGCTCCAATAAAAAGTCAAAAATATCTAAAACAGATTAGAATTATATTAATCTTCTGCCCATGCTAGACGAGGCTTAAAAGTGAGACAGACTAGCATATAAATACCGCATCAAACTACTAAGCGTTAGTTACAATATGAACTGAATTATTTTTAATATCCATCCATATCTGTTTCAAAACCTCAAGTCTGGCACGAACAAGGAGGATGTGTCTAGCAATATACCTGTTTATTGCCGTTGCTAATGCTTAAAAATGTCTAAGGCTAATTAAGAAACCCCATTAGATGCATTCCCAACAATAATTGCAGTCCATGAGCTTGCATCTTGCCGAAGCATTTTGCCAAACAACACAAGTGCCACCTGTAAATTGACACACTATGTTTATCATGGCAGTTACAACCACATCATGCAGATGTCCACACTCAATTAATATTTGAAGGACTGAGAAATGGCACAAGCTGGGAAGATGCAAGCAAAGGACGTGAGACGAATCCTAAATAGATGCGTTTACTCGTCAAGAAAATCTTATTGTGCATATCATATAATCATTATATTCCATAAGACTACATATCTCTGTGACATTTTTCAAACAGTTCATGTGTCTACAATGCTCTTCTACATTTAGGCTTTTCACGTATATTGATCAGGACAGTCAAGACTACCACACCTGATAGAAACTGCCTTGCTTGTTATATTGATGTAACTTCCTGTCTTGTTCCAAAGCTCCCATTTTGGCACTGAATGGAAGATCCACATTCCTTTGGGTCCTCATTCCCCTCCTTGGCCTCCTTTCATTGGCATGAGAGCATAAATGCGGGGAGTTGTCTCCCTTCTCTTGTTGTTGTTGGTTGAGCCAACCTCTCTCTTACCTGTGATTTTTGTTAGAGTGATTGAGATGGATTGCAGGGCTGCTATCCACATGTACAATCATGGTCTCTTGGAAGAAGCATAGACTGTTTTCAACTTGATGATGAGAAGGGATTTGGTCCAAATGTAATTTATATTATATATATACCAATTTAATTGATGTATACTGCAAACAAGGGAAGTATGATTGCACATATCAACTTATTGATACAATGGTTAGAAATGACTGTCAGCCAAACATTTGCACTTATATGGTATTCATATTGAGACTTTGCAAAGAAATGTTTACATGTTATTGAACATAACGTAGAAGCTGACTTACTTTCCAACCACATGACTTTCTTTGTCCTGGTCAAGGAGCAGTGCAAAGGATGAGAGTTTGTTCTAGTTTTCAAGCTTTTGCAGGCAATAGCGAGACATGGGTTTCACATAGATACTCAAAGTTGCATTGAACTGTAAAATAGGTTTCAGAAGGAAACTATGTTGGAGGGGATTGAGCAGCTGGCAACATTCTTATTAATGTTGCTTTCATGGAAGAAAAGGTTGAACTTGAATTCAGATTTATCAGTAAGATGGTATGATGAGAATGTAAACTGAATGTCCTCACTTACAATTTACTAAAATTTGGACTTTGTAATAAGGTGAGGATGGAGGAAAAAGATGAATAAGCCTATGAAATTCAAGCTGAGGGTTTGCTTTGAAGTAAATGTGCTTGCTAATGTTAATTGATAGGCACTGTGGAGGAGCTAATCTTGGCATGATTTTTAAAGTTTCTGAGAGAATGATTGAGGTTGGTTGTATACCTAGTGCTCATGGTCCACTGATCAGAGACTTGTGAGATTAAAGGAAATATTTTGTAAGTACATTTTGGATAGTTCATTTGCATGACCTAAAGAGATTAATGCTTAGAAGTGTCTTGGAATGCAGTCCTCCTTGCAAGGATGTAATTAAACATTTGTAGAATGTGCAACTACGAGTTATGAATGCCTGTACATTGATTGAAATGTTTCTTAGTTGTAGAAATCTATTTCTGTGCAGCCTTGTGGATAAGATTCAATATTGTTTAGGAAGCATGAGAAAAATATCTTGCAAAACACCTTTGCAAGTGATTGTCATGATTGCCATTTCAAATAAATAAATGAAAATCCATTAGTTGATGTCGAAATTTCGTCATTTCATCCAAAGTCTAAGCGATTTGATGCTGAATTATCTAATGACCTTGCCATATCCATTATTTACTAGAATCACAAATATAATCAAATATATGATAAAAAGGCTTATCAAGTGTTTTTTGATTGTGGCTTGTCTACATCCATGCTGATACTTAGCATTGTCACTAACTTTAAACATGAAACTAAAATAAGTGCTTCTTAAATTCTTAATATCCGTAGTCTATAGAAAAATCGGTTTCCACCACAATGAGGCAACCCAAATGCTGCACATTGGACTGATAGTCGACAATGTGATATTGCAAAATAATGATTTAAGCCTCCATAAGAGCCATGGATTGAAAACAATGGCATCCAGTTCTCATATATGCCATAATATTAGAAATCATTGTAATGTAAGGTGGGAGAACTTTTAGGCAGACTTTAACTTAAGAGACTGATTTGTTCCAATTTCTAGCTTATACAAAATTCGAGGATTCACTAACCTTGAAATTTTTAAGGTAAACAATAACAGTGAACCTCGCATGTGACATGGGGATCACACTGGATGGCCTAAATTAGTAAAAAGCATAAAACATTCTTTGTTAATTAGGTGATCCTGTTTAAAGCATCAGTTATTCTTCTGTAAGTCTGAGTTGTACTTCAGAACGTCTCTATGCAAAAGCAGATGTTTGAAATTCCTGGCAATTTCTAATAACAATGGTACTGTGGAGGACAGATAGATTGTTTATCCAGTCAATCTAAGTGTTCAGTTCAAACATGCAAAACATTTTGTTTAGTGGATTATAAATATCACATTCCAACCACAAGTATGCTTCTAATTGTTGGAGTAGAAAATGTCTCTTAAGTAGAAATGATGTAGTATTCAAGGGATGGTTTATGAATTCTTCATCCCAGCAATGCCCAAGCCTTTCTTATGTGGCTCAATCAAAAGGGTTTGAATTTAGTGGAATTGAGCTCTTGTGGATCAACACTTAAAATGCTGTGTGCATATCAACCTCCACTCATCCACAAGCTCACATCTCTCTCACGTAAGTGCCCCCAAAAAACAAAATAAGTGATGACTCAGCTCTCACTGTCATCAAAGATTAATCATGCCACAAGACAAGAAGTGGCCAACTCAGCAAAACAAACTCACCTCCATTGCCATGTCAAGCAAGCAGACAAAGACAGATCACCTTGTATTATACAAAGGTATTCTTTGTGCAAAAGCAAGACTTTGGATTATAAGATGTTAGTGGAATGATTTTCTAAAAAATTGCCCCCCTCATGGTATAGATGGGCATCCATTTGGATGCATGGAGTAGAATGTCAATCCCATCTTAATTTTGCTCCAACACTCAACAGCTGTACATCACCCTCTATCTGCTGTCTATGGATACAAGACATTTCCAAAGTCTCTTACTCAATGACCACTCAGAAATGCTTTGCAGTATACAGGAGGATGTTCATTACTATTCAACTGTCTGTATTAATGTCCAAAAAATCTAAAAAAGATTGCAAAAGTAAGCAAATCTGGTAGAAGAAATTTTAAAAAATGCTTTTCTCTGCTGCTTGGACGCCAGTTCAGCATGGGGAAGATAATTTTCTCATCTACACCATTCAAACAGCACTGGAAACTCCCTGTCAGAGGTTGTACTTCTCCATCTCAGCCCTATTAGTGTTAGTTTTATGATCAGATTTAATGCACAGAAAATTAATTCAAAAATCAGACAATAACACAACAGATACCCTGAGAAAACCCTCCTCTAGAGGGAGAAAAACCCAGCAACAAATATATCTCTTATATATATGAGCAATGGCAACAAGTATCTTTACAATGAGGCCACACACAAGGCCAATAAACAGCACGAGCAATGGCTGTAACACACACTAATAATCTGCCCTTCAATCTACACTTGAATAGACTCACAATCTGCTCCTATATGAATTCGCACTACTCTTCTTGAAGAACTCGCACTTAATGGAGAAGGAGATCGAACTTTGCTTGATTCACAAATGAGAGA
Source organism: Sequoia sempervirens (assembly GCA_007258455.2). Classification (NCBI taxonomy): domain Eukaryota; kingdom Viridiplantae; phylum Streptophyta; class Pinopsida; order Cupressales; family Cupressaceae; genus Sequoia; species Sequoia sempervirens. The sequence goes on along the minus strand of VDFB02290278.1, from coordinate 13,555 downwards.
AAGTGACCTTCTATATATACATGTTGCTTAGAGGGGTTGCACCTTTTCAAGGACAAGGTCGGCCACCATAAAAATAATTAAAAATAATAAATAATAATTATAAAGGAGGTTGGCCATCTTAGAGATATGTTGCCATTAAATAATCACAAATAAATAAGGAAGTATGAAGTCCGAAGCTGCAATAACATCAACACTCCCTCTCAGCTAGGGAGGAATACTTCCTGCTGCACAAGAAACATCACCTCATCGTGATGCCAACCACAATGGCTACAACCATATGTGGAAAAGAAACAATATCCTCAGCCATTGATATCAGCCATAATGGCTACAACCATGTATGGGTATGTACAAGTGTTCATCACTTGGTGATGTTATCACCTCAACGTGAAGAAACTTTCACCATGGAGTCTCGGAGGGGTGAAAACACAAATTAGAAGGAATCATCACAAGCTCTCTTACAGCGATGTTTGTAGTGGAGGTCGCACTTGACACATCCACCATGGCTCTCCCGGAGGGTGGAATCAAGGGATTTCACCTCAGAACTCTTACAAAGAAAAGACTCGGTAAATCAAGGAGTTTCACCTCGAACTTCTCTCCACCGGAGAAGACTTTCCATTAATCAAGGGAATTTCACCTCGAACTTCTCTCCATGAGAGGAAGAACTCATTAAAGAGGGATCAACGTGCTTCAAGACTCCTTCTCGGTTAAAGACATTCTCCACCATACCAAGCTTATCTCAAAAGTACACAAACTTTATCCTGGAGAGAGGCTTGGTGAGAATGTCTGCCGTCTGCTCATCAGTGCTGATATACCTCAACTGAAATGCTTTCCTCAATAACATGTTTAGTTCTGTCATGAAACACTGTATTGGCAGAAGGCTTCACATAGCTCTGGTTATCACAATGAATGATAGTGGGCTCCATTGATTGTCCAAACAATCCTGCAAGGAGCTTACGAAGCCACACTGCTTCTCGAGTTGCCACACAAGCTGCAATATACTCTGCCTCTGTTGTACTCAGTGCTACAGATGACTGCTTCCTGCTGCACCAGGAAATCATAGTAGATCCCAAACCGAAACAACATCCAGAGGTGCACTTCCGATCAGTGACACTTCAAATCCACACCTAAAGAATATCTCAGCTATATCCAATTGTGCCACGCAAGTGTCTCAGAATATGCTTCACTGCAACTAGAAGTATTTTCCTTGGTTCACACATGAACTTGACAAAATGCACTTACTGCAATCTGGCCTAGTATAGATACATCAACGATCCAATCAACTGACTGTACATAGTAGGATCCACCAGATCTGAACTAGCTGCAGCCTCCTTAAGCTTTTGAAAATTGGTTTCCATAAATCAACATAAAGAACCAAGATCAACTACATTACCATCTTCTTCAGGTTCAATAGGCTCCCTCTAAATCTTCAAGCACTTGCATCAACCTTCTGACCTCTTCGTCCAAGATTGCCTACAACACTTGCCTCAGTGCACACCTCTGGTATAGTAGAGAGTTCAGGGTAGACCTCCTTGACCTCATAGTAGATTACTCTATTCTGAATAGGTTTGCGGAGCTACCAATATCAAATCTAGACGACTGTCTTGTGCAATTCTGATCTCAGTAGCTGAAGGGGTCTTTCAAGGATTTAAGACTTGGCCTTGCAACACTGCAACCTTCACTTCTTCTCAGTGAGTCACATAACTCCCTCTTGATCCTTGCTTCAGAGATTGCAAAGAAGACTTCTGAAAGTGAACTCCCTCTAGCCACCAACTCAGTCTTATGGCTGCAAGTTGTGACTTCACGCTTGATCATTTCTTTGGTCAACATGACTTCCTCACAAGATGCCTCAAGCTTTTCATCACTAAGCAATCTCTCATCACCTTCTTGCTCCTAGAAATGTCCTGAAAGCATTTTAGAGAGAGATTACTAATAGTTTATAATTATCCAAATAAATATCAAGGCTATAATCATACAAGGTTTACTATCTCAGGTTATAGCATAAATACATAATAATTTATGAGCAATATTAAAACATAAATGAATCAACCTATAAGAGAAATATATCAAAAGATCAGAATGAAGGGATAAAGAAACTTATCTTTATTTAATTTTGATATAACTCTTTCTTCCATCTTTACTCCCCACCGAGGATTATGGAAAACTCCGGCACAACAAAGAACAATCCTACGCAACTAGATTTCTTGAATGCAATATGCGAGTTGAGCGAGACCAACTCTCCAAAGGTTCAAGGGCTCTATCACAGTTCATGCATTAGAGAATGATACCATAAATTTACGAACCTCCTTTTATTTCATAGTCACACTTAGAAATCTTCACAACTAGCATGAAATAACTTGCAATAAATGAAATCTTCAAAGGATCTTATGCTAGTGAACACAATTCAAGAGGAACTACTATCTCTCTTTACTAATTACAAGATCCAACTAAATGATATAGCTGACAAACAAAGAATACTTATCTCTTCGAAATATTACGGTGGATGCAAATACTTAAACTTATAGTAAGAATCGCTGCTCTTGTGTGCCTAGATCAGCGCAACCTTCTGCAGCTTGAACCACGGGCCCATGACTTAGAATAGAAATTCCCTAAAGTCAACCGAGGAAGGATATCATCACATCCGCCAAATGGAAGCATCTTTGATTAGGCCTTTGGTGGGAACTGATCGCTGTAGTGATAAACATGTCCTGGCAATGAAAACATTGGACTTTGGAGAGGTCCCACTTCTTCTTGAATGGGGGAGCACCATCAACTCCTTTATCTCTATTCCTCTTGAAATATCTTTTCTTTCCACCTTTCCCTTTCTTCACTTGAGAGTTGAAGCGGAAAGAACATAGAATGCCACTTCATTTGTAGAGGCTTGACCCAGTACCTCTAAAGCCAACCCTAGATTCTTCTTGAATACAGAATGTACCCTCCAAATGAAGTCAAACTTGGGAGTTTAGATCCTGGATTCAGCAGATATAGACTCCCAAGATGAGGAGACTATTAAGAGCTAGCATGGTCAGTCAGCATCAACCAAAGTGACCAATAGAGGTTGATCCTTCTCGATTGAGAATCTTCAACCGGTAGCGATGGCCGATTCTCCTTGCTTCATCCTTCATGGTGGTAGAGTTGTTGCAGCTGTGCGAGTACCGGCTTGTGTTGTTGATCTCATACATCTCCTCCAAAGACTTAAACATCTCCCTTGCCGTCTTCATCTTAGAGATGATGGGAACAATATGATCCTTCATGGAATCAACTAACATCTTCTTTGCCTTAGTATCTTTCTTCTTCCATTGAATTTTCTCTTCCTCATCAGTAGGTTCAGAAACTTTGCTCTCCACGAACTCAGCCAATTCACTTTCTTCCAAGGTGAGCATAATTCTAAATCTCCAGGATGTGAAATTAGATGCTCCCTCAAATCTGTCCTCGATCTTGAGACCGTTCACCATTTTGACGAAGAGATAGAAGTGAACAAAGATTAGAAGAAGAATAAAGAGTATCGCTGTAAGATTAAATCTGATCAAGATCTTCTTCAAACCCGCTCTGATACCATGTTAGTTTTATGATCAGATTTAATGCACAGAAAATTAATTCAAAAATCAGACAATAACACAACAGATACCCTGGGAAAACCACCCTCTAGAGGGAGAAAAACCCAACAACAAATATATCTCTTATATATATGAGCAATGGCAACAAGTATCTTTACAATGAGGCCACACACAAGGCCAATAAACAGCACAAGCAATGGCTGTAACACACACTAATAATCTGCCCTTCAATCTACACTTGAATAGACTCACAATCTGCTCCTATATGAATTCGCACTACTCTTCTTGAAGAACTCGCACTTAATGGAGAAGGAGATTGAACTTTGCTTGATTCACAAATGAGAGAAAGTGACCTATATATACATGTTGCTTAGAGGGGTTGCACCTTTTCAAGGACAAGGTCGGCCACCATAAAAATAATTACAAATAATAAATAATAATTACAAAGGAGGTCGGCCATCTTAGAGATATGTTGCCATTAAATAATCACAAATAAATAAGGAAGTATGAAGTCCGAAGCTGCAATAACATCAACAATTAGAAGTCTAAAATCAGAAATTTTCTAGGAGGATGAGACAGATTTTGCTCTTTTTGTGACAACTATATCAGGTCAGCACTACAAAGACTTTATGTTCCATGCTTACAAATTTAAGAGGTTGTTTCAGCTTGATCTTCTTTCCCTAGGTACACAGATTTTTATTGCTAGGATGAAAAAAGGAAGTTTTAGGCTGTTGGCAAGGTTTATAAAATGAGAGATTTGATATTTCAAATGCAGATGTCTACGTGTTAGTATTTCTCCTTTGTAAACTTAGACAAGGTCTAGGTCCAGAAAAATTAAAGCTTCAACAATGGAAAGGGCTTTCTATATTCCTCCACCTTAACAATGTACTTCAAAAGCCACTATAACTATCAGCAGCTCCATCAACTTGGAAAGTGATAGCACCCTTCCATTAGTAAGGGTGGGTGGTTGTTTCCTAAGCTTCCACAGATTTCCCTCTGTCAAAGAAATCATGTACTATCTCTGTCAAATAGGCATTCCTTGTTCCATCTTTTGGTAGCCATCTGGCTCTCACTATGCCAACATGTGTCAATGTTAAAGTATGATTAAAGACCCTAAACCCTCTTACTCTCAGTTTTCACCCAACAACAACAAGATCTTATAGTTTACCTATGACAACATTGACAAGTGTGCGCTTCTCACCCTCCGTTGTATTTAATGACACTCCTCTCCCTAACCTGTTGGCCATTTAAAGAGACCCTAAATCTTTCTCTCAGTTTGCACCTGTTGACATGTATTTTATGGCACTATCAACTTAGATGAAATTCACAAACAAACTTTACATCTCTTGAAAGATGATTAAATTTTCGAACATAATTTAGTGATCCAAAGGCTCCGAATGTCAGGTCTTGACTTACAAGGTAACTCAGTTGTTCATTGTGGATATTGTTTTACAAAGGGACTTATGCAACTAGTTTGAAGAACTAAGATCAAATTTGTGAATATAGGTGGTTTATGCTTATCTAGTCTTAATCAAATGCTACATGATCTTGCGATCTAGCTCTTTATTACAGATTTCAGTACATGGATGTTCTACTTCTTTTTATTTTTAGATTTTATGGAAAGAGAATAGAAAAAAGGGTGAGAAAGAGAAGGGTTAGAAATCCTAATCTGGAAATTTATCAGAATTGACATGCAAATCAACAGAAATATATCAGATAACTATCCTATTTTTTATCAGACCTTGTCACAATTATACATAGATAGTGCAAGTTTCAATGGAAATTTCAAATTACAAAAGAATCACACAAATGCCCTGAAAATGACTCAATTTCATGATATCTTTCATAATCAGAAAAGAAAATTCAGGTCACCTTACAGTTTTTGAAGTTTTGATAGCTTGAATAGACATCTAAGCATGCTAATTTACAACAATTACAATAAAAACTCCACTATTGGGCAAAAAACCATGAAGTGAATTTAGTAATAACAGTTCTTTACTACAAAATCCCTTAGTTATCAACAATTTTCTTGCCCTTCAAAATGAAAGTTTAGTGGCCCTTTTATAGTATAGTTCCATAGAGTTTCTTGATGAGGAGGCAAGGGGACAAAGGGCCTAAGTTTGGGGATGATGGTGGGATGATGGTACAAGGGTGGTGAGGCGGTGAGGGGTGACACAAATACATATGGTACTTGAAAAATTTGTTATAAAAGGATGCGTAAGGAATAAGTATAAGAATTGCAAATTTTTGGCATATTAAGTAAAGTTTAAACTAATAAACATTAAAAACATGGCAATGATTGCATTGAACATAAATAATGGTGGGTGGAGGTTTGGGGGTAGAGCCCCTAGTAGGGTCAAGGGGCAACACCCCTTGCGGGGGTTTGGGGGCAAAGCCCCCAACACAATTGAGGGGCAGGGCCTTGTTGTCACATAAAATTGCACCCTGCTGAGCATGAAGCTCAACATTCCAATGACACAATGGAAACGACCTCAAGGTGTGGGACCTTTGCGTGTATGAGGTCGAATCTTCAGAGAAGTCCGACTTCCTTTTCAATCCCAGTGCAATGTGCTGATCCAACCCAGAACATGAAATCCTACCACTAACAGCTCGCAAGGAAAAGGGGAGAAGGAGAGCATGAAAGGGAAGAGAGGTGATACACCAAGATAGAAGGTTGCTTCTTCCTGACCAAGATTGCACAAAAAATTGTTGAAGAGGGGCAAGGGGATATTCACAACTCTTTGTTTGGTCAATTTTTAGAGGCATACATGAAGGCTAGGGTTTGACAAGGTGCTGGAAGGAAAAAGGGTTTCACAACCAGCAATTGTAAAAAAGTTAACACAACATACATGCATGAAAAATACAAACAAACACTCAAATATGCAAGGTAATAAACTTACTCAAACACAACAGAGCTGAGAAGAGGAAAACTTGGTCCATTTCATTGATGTGCAGGCAAAAATCCAATCTTTACAATGGCAGAGTGTAAACTACATGTTTGCAAAAGAAAAACCCCAGAGGAGCCAAAGGAAGAACCCTAAAAATGAATACTTTTTTTGCCTTTATAAATCAGGCATAACTTAGAAGAACAAACTGAACCCTAACCCTAACTAGGATTAACAATGAAGTCTGTTTGGCAAAGAATGGAGCCCTCCGTGAAAATCGCAACCTAGGGTGCAGATCTGCCAATAAGTCAACAAAAAGCAATAAATAGGCATGGGTGCCCATGAAATCCAATTGCAGAAGGCAAGGGATGCCATAAATGTCATCCTTGAAGCTCAGGAATCAGATCTGGGTGCTCAATTGTCAAATTGAGCCTAAAAAACGTCGCCTAGAAAACATGCCAAAAATCGGTCGAAAGGTGGGGCGTCGGGCCCAAAAAGAAGCCTTTACAAGCCTTAAAAAAATGGTCCGAAGCCCCGAAAATGCTTTTGTCGGGGGTCAGACGTTGGGCGTTGGCCTGTCAAATGTCGGGCGTCAGCCTTATAGTGTACCAAATGCTAGAAGAAAGGAGGAGGAGAGCGCGAAGAAGGAAGGAAGAGTTGGGGGTAAGAGAGGAGGCTTACCTCTGAAAGTCGGAGGTAAAGGATAAGCCTTACCCACAAAACTGAAACCCCGGCACTTAGTTGGATTTTGGAGTTAAGGCATCAGTGAGAAGGAAAATGGAAAGAGAAGGAAGAAAACGAAAGGCTCGAAGAAGATTTTAGAGGTTGGACCTCAGGTTGTTGGAGGTCGAAGGTCGGATTGAAGCCTTATGCATTGTGAAGTGAACGGTAAGATGGAAGAGGGAAGGATGAAGGCCGAAGGCCGAAAGCTGATGAAGAAAAGCGTAAGGATGGAAGAGGGAAGCGGGAAGACCAAAGGTCGAAGGCCGAAAGGAGAAGGGTAAAAATGGAAGAGGAGTGGGATGGTAAGGAGTAAAGGGTAAGGTTGAAGGCCAAAACCTGAAACTCTTAGAAGAAAAAGGGGAAGGAAGGGAGCAATGGAAAAATGAAGAAGGCATGCAAGGTAAGCAAGTAAGAGACAACCCAAAAACTTGAAATTCTGGAACTTAGCAAAATTTTGGAAACCTTCAAGGACAATTCATGCAAGATGGTCCATGGGGAATCTCTCAGATCAGATATCAGTGATGGGTCATCTAAGGGTGGCATGAAATGACAATAGGCCTCTCGTAGTGTTCAAGGGCAACACCCTTGGCACGTTCCCTGTTGTGATACAAGGTGAGGTCGAGGAGCAGAGCCCTCATCAACAAACACAAATTAAGGCCTTCAAAACCTTGCAAACCTTCATGGTGAATGCTATTTTCACAGTTTAATCACTTATTTTTTGCAACACTTGGAAGTCCTTGGTGTTGTTGATAATAGCTTCGTATGTCAGCCTAGATCGAATGTCAATTAAATGATAACCTTCGTCTATTTAATTGCTGGAGGCGATCTCATGTGAAGACACATCTTTTGATAAATGAGACTTAATATATATTTAATGAAGAAAATCGAGATTAAATGAGGAGGCGCGATTTTGTGTTAAGCCGACTTCTTGTTTATTAAAAGATATATCTCTTGGAGGCCGACTTTGAGATTAATGAAGGGTCACGTCTCTTAGCCCCTCTTGTATATATGTTCGATGAGTTCTCTCCATTCAGCATTCATTATCAAGCATAGTTCGTCCTTCATCAAAGCGCGAGTTCTTCACAAGGCAGTCTTTATTGTTTAGAAGTCTGAGTTCTTCTTTAGCGAATTGTATTCTCTTATTGCTGTGTTGCATCATCTATTGATGCTTGTATTTGGGCCTGAATCTTGGCCTCTTGTAAGAAGATCATTCTTGTGACAATTCAATAAATAAGTGATATATTGTTGCTGGGTTTTTTCTCCCTCAAGAGGAGGGTTTTCCCAGGGTATCTGCTGTGTTATTGTGTCTGATTTGAATTAATTTCTGTGCATACAATCTGATCATTAAAATTTACATGGTATCAGAGCGGGCTTGAGAGGATCGTGATTAGATTTATCCCTAATCAGCAATACCCTATTTTGTTCATTTGTCTAAATTAGTCAAGATCGTGAATGGTTTGAAGATTGAGGATAGACTCGAGGGAGCATAAAACATCACATCATGGAGATTTAGGATCATGCTCACCTTGCGTGAAAATGACTTGGGTGAGTTCGTGGAGTCTAGTGTTTCTGAACCTGAGGAGGAAGAAGAGAAGTTGCAATGGGTGAAGAAAGATATTAAAGCAATGAAGATATTGGTTGATTTTGTCAAGGATCATATTGTTCCTATCGTCTCTACGTTGAAGACAGCGAAAGACATGTTCAAAACATTGGAAGAGATGTATGAAATCAACAATACCAGTCGAGCACTTGCACTGAAGCAACAACTACATCATGTGAAGATGGCGAAAGGTGAATCAATGATTGCTTACTTTATGAGGATTTCAGATTTGAGAGATCAGCTCTCAACAATAGGGCATATGGTTGATGACAAAGACTTGACCATGCTCGCTCTCAATGGTCTACCTTTGTCTTGGGAATCTTACATTCAGGGAATCAGTGCAAGATCAAAATTGCCTAAGTTTGATCGCCTAAGATCTGATTGCATTCAAGAAGAATCAAAGTTATTGGCAAGAGGCGTTGGTCAAAGTTCAAAGAATGAAGATATTCATGTTCTCGCCTCCCATGCTTCAAAGAAGAAAGGAAAAGATGGAAGGAAAGGATTCTTCAAGAGGAATCGAGACAAGGGAAATGATGATGCACCTCCCTTCAAGAAGAAGAGAGACATGTCCAAGATTCAATGCTTTAGGTGTGATAAGTTTGGGCACTTCGCTAAGTATTGTCCAACTAGACCTAAGCAACAAGTCACTGTTGTGGATGTTGATGATGCCTCTCCACAAAAGGATTCAAGTGAATATTTGTTCTACTTGGCATTGTCAAGCAGTGTACCCACCGACACCAACACTTGGCTGATCGACAGTGGTGCTTCACGACACATCACTGGTTTTAAGGAGCACTTATCAAGTTTGGTGGAGAAGGAGTCTTCCGAGCAAGTCATCATTGGAGATGATGCTAGCTACTCCGTGAAAGGAATTGGGACATCTACACTTCATTTGGATTCCGGCATCACACTTCAGTTGAGTAATGTTCTTTATGTTCCTGGAATCAAGCGCAATCTTATTTCTATTTCAGCTTTGGAAGATAAAGGATATCAAGTTGCCTTCTCCAAAGGCAAAGTTCTAGTGTGGATGAAGAAATCTAGCTTCAAGGATGCTCAAATAATTGGAGTTAGACATGAAAGCCTTTACAGGGTCTGCACTCGTCCTCTACAAGCTTTGGTTCACGATTCTTCAAGTCTATGTGATATTTGGCATCGGAGATTGGCTCACCTACACTTTCGAGCCTTACCTATCATGGAGAAGATGGTGTCAGGCCTTCCTAAGTTCAACCAGGAGCACAAAGGTACTTGCAAGGGTTGCGCTTTGGGTAAGAATATAAAAGCTCCTTTTCATAGTAGAGAAAATAGATCTGTGTATTTTAGACCTTATTCATTCTGATTTATGTGGTCCTATGTCTGTTCCGTCTTCGAGTGGATTCTTGTATTATGTTCTTTTTATTGATGACCACTCTAGGAAGACTTGGATTTATTTTTTGAAAACTAAAGAGTCGAGAAGTGTTAAGATAGGTTCAAGGAATTTAAAACTATTGGTGGAAAATCTTTGGTAAAAGAATTAGGTCCTGAATCGATAATGGTGGAGAATATGCACCTATATTTAGTTTTCAGTACAGCATTGATGGGGGATTAGAGGGAGTTGCATGCCCTATAATCCCTCAGGGAATGGTGTTGTGGAAGAAACGAGGACAATGAAGTAGTGAGGCCATGATCCTGATCAAGATTTACAAACCTTCTTATGGGGAAACTTCGGGCAATTTATATATTGAGAAACGAAGTCCTCATATAAGATCTTGGGAGAATATGACTCGGAGGAAGCCTTTTCGGGGGAGGAAGAAGCACGAGAATTCGATCATTTGAGGATCTTTGGATACCCTATCTATGTTCATGTTCCAAAGGAAAAAGAGAACTAAGTTGGAGCATACGGCAAGAAAAGGGGCTGTTGTGAGCTACAATGAGGCATCAAAAGGCAAAATATACATTCAGGACAGAAATTGTCGAGGTCAATAGGGATGTCGTTTCAGGAGGTGGGAGATCAAGAGTGTTCATATGGAGATCGATAATGAAAGAGTCTCCCTCGGGGATATGGAAGTTGACCATACTCACGAGAGATTCAAAGGAGATTTCAGAACCAAAAGAAGATATTGATCCTGTTGAACCCTTGGAACCTACTGATGGGCCTACTGACATTGTTATTGGGAGAAAGAGACCTCTATGGGCTAGGCGTACTATGCAAGAGGCTGAAAGTTTTGCAGCTCCTAGAGGTACATTCAGAGAAAGTAAAAGGCCTCAAGTTCTCAAATTATGTTGCTTTAATGAGTCAGATTATTGAATCTGAGCCTACCTGTGTTGAGGAAGCATCTAGTTTTCAAGTTTGGTGAGATGCTATGGCAAAAGAGTATCAGTCAATTCTTAAGAATGATGTTTGGGACATTGCTCCTAGACCCGAGGGCAAGTCTGTGGTATCTTCTAAATGGCTCTTCAAGATCAAGCATTCTATAGATGGGAGCATTGAAAAGTACAAAGCAAGATTTGTGGGTCGTAGGTTTTCTCAGAAAGAGGGAGTTGATTATGAAGAAACATTTGCTCCTGTTGCTCGCTATACTTCTATCAGAACCATCATTGCTATTGCTGCATCTAGAGGATGGAAGATTCACTAGATGCGTGAAGACAACCTTTCTCAATGGAGTGATTGAGGAAGAGGTTTATATAGAGCAACTTGATCGATTTGAGGTTCATGGGAAGGAGTCAGATGTTTGCAAGTTGAAGAAGGCCTTGTATGGTCTTAAGTAGGATCCTCGCACTTGGTATGAAAGGATCGATCGTTACCTGTCAAGTTTGGGCTTCTTGAAGAATGATGCTGATTCAAATCTCTACTTCAAGGTAATCAATGGTGATGCATTAATATTGGTCTTATATGTTGATGATTTGATTCTTATTGGAGAAGATCACCTAATTCTCGAGTGCAAGGAGTTGACTTCGAAATTTGAGATGAAGGACCTTGGGCTCATGCATTACTTCCTTGGATTAGAAGTCTGGCAAAAACGAGATGAGATGATTCTAACTCAAGGAAAATACACCATTGATATACTTAAGAGATTTGGTATGATGGATTGCAAATCCATGTCTACACCTATGGAGACCAACCTACATAAATTGAAGGAGGCTGCAGCTAGTTCAGACTTGGTGGATCCTACATTGTATAGACAACTGATTGGGTCCTTGATGTATCTAGTTAACACTAGACTACGATATTTGCTATCGCGGTGAGTGCGCTTAACCCGGTTTATGTGTGATCGAGGACATTCACTTGCTGAGATACTAGGCTCGGTTGGATATAGGTTGAGATATTCTTGGATCACCGGACTTGGAGTTACATGGCTATACAGATTCTGATTGGGCAGGGTGTGTCACAGATCAGAAGAGCACCTCTGGTTGTTGCTTCAGTTTGGGTTCTGCTATGATTTCGTGGTGCAAAAGGAAGCAGTCATCTGTAGCATTAGTCTGGCGAGGCGGTATAATACCTTTAATATGGCAACTCGAGAAGTAGTTTGGCTTCGTAAGCTCCTTGTAGGATTGTTCGGACAATCAATGGAGCCTACTATCATTCATTGTGATAATTAGAGTTGTGTGAAGCTTTCTGTCAATCCTGTGTTTCATGACAGAACCAAGCATATTGAGATCAAGTATCACTATATCAGAGATATGGTACTGAGAAAGGCTGTACAGTTGAGGTACATCAGCATTGATGAGCAGACGGTAGATATTCTCACCAAAACACTCTCTCCGAGGATAAAAGTTTGTGAACTTTGAGGGAATGAAGCCGTATGGTGGGGAATCCGATATGGCCGAAAGAGTCACCGATGTCGGTGAGCGTTTAATGGGGTTGCATTCTCGTGAGAGGGATTCGGGGAATTAGAAATCCCTTGTTAATGCATTTTCCTGCGAGGCCGAGAGGAATTTGAGTGCAAGCCCTTGTTAATGCATTTCTCTTTGAGATTTGAGGTGAAAGCCCTTGTTTCCACCCTCTGAGCTGAGTCATGGTGGATGTCATGTGTGTGACTCCATGACATATTTTGTACTTGTGTTTCACCCTCTAAGAGAGTCACGGTGAAAGTCACGTTGAGGTGACAACATCACGCAAGTGATGAACACTTGTACTTACCATAGTATGGTTGTAGCCAGTATGGTTGATATCGTGTTGAGGCGATATCTAATATCACGATGAGGTGATATTCTTCTTTTCACATTTGGTTGTAGCCAATGTAGACATCACGTTGAGGTGATACGTCTTGTGCAGTTGGAAGTATCCTCCCTAACTGAGAGGGAGTGTTGTTGATAACAGTTTCGTACGTCTTCTTCCAGCCTAGATCGAATGTCAATTAAAATGATAGCCTTCGTCTATTTAATTGCTGGAGGCGATCTCATGTGAAGACACGTCTTTTGATAAATGAGACTTAATATATATTTAATGAAGAAAATCGAGATTAAATGAGGCGTGATTTTGTGTTAAGCCGACTTCTTGTTTATTAAAAGATATATCTCTTGGAGGCCGACTTTGAGATTAATGAAGGGTCATGTCTCTTAGCCCCTCTTGTATATATGTTCGATGAGTTCTCTCCATTCAACATTCATTATCAAGCATAGTTCGTCCTTCATCAAAGTGCGAGTTCTTCACAAGGCAGTCTTTATTGTTTAGAAGTCTGAGTTCTTCTTCAGCGAATTGTATTCTCTTATTGCTGTGTTGCATCATCTATTGATGCTTGTATTTGGGCCTGAATCTTGGCCTCTTGTAAGAAGATCATTCTTGTGACAATTCAATATATAAGTGATATATTGTT
>VDFB02290277.1:0-23084 GCA_007258455.2 Sequoia sempervirens | reverse complement strand
TGTCCATGGTTCTTCACAGGCTACTCAGTTGCTGCCCCAGGTTTTAGATACACCAGTTGATCATCATCAGTTGAGGCAGCTGGTCATTTGTGGGAAGGAAACTTAGGAGTGGATCAAGAGTTTCATTGTCAGAGGAAAGGAGATCTTGGCACAGATGTTTCAGTTAAGAGAAAACACTCATGAGCTACGTCAAGGTATCCAAGGGTTTGAACAATCAATGGCTGAAGTAAAACCAAGGCATGAAATCATCATTGCTGATTTAGATACAGCCTATGGTTCAGCGGCCTCAAAAGAACACAAGAGGCAGATTCTTGCTTGGAGAGAGCGTCATGTCTTCAAGGTTAAAACTTACGAGAGGATATCCGAGGAGTTTATTGCCTACAGACAAAGGGTGATCGAAGCTCTTCTTTTCATCAATGAGTTTGTCACAGAGATTCCCTCTCAGTATAGTCTTGAAGATTGTTCCTACGTCGGGCTTGATGAAGTGCAAACTCAATTTCAGAGTGTTGTTCGCAGCTGTGATAGCAGCAATCCAGTTGGCGGGAGAATGAGTCATATTTCGATGATGTCAACAAGATTTTAAAAAGCGGCCAATGAGGTCGAAGATTTCTTGAGATCAATTGCAAATGGAGAGGATATCTTAGAAAAACGCAACTTTTCTATTGATGGGATAGATGCACCGAACCAGGGACACAGTTTCCTGCTTTTTAGCAGATGTCATTGAGATTTAAAGCAAGCTTTCTTTCTAGAAGCTTTCTTTCCGCTTTCTTTCTATTCTTGGAGCAATTCTTATCCATTCTTTGAAGAAGAGAAAGAAGATAAATGTAATAGTTGGTGTTTCCCGCTTTTCCTGCTTTCTTAGGTGTTAGATGTTATCTTCTTTCTAGATTTAGAAATAAAGCTTGCTTGTTGAGCAAGCCCTAGATTGTAAAAGCAAGGAGATTTTAGGTTCTACTCCTCTCGCTTGCCTACAGGCAAATAAGAGTCTTGCTCATTAAGTTTTCTTGAACCATGCTAGTGATAACAAATGTCGGTTTCCAAGTGCCTCTCTATTTGTTATTCAAAGGTTGTTCAATTGTTTTATGATAGCCAATTGTTGGAGTCTCTTTTAGCCAACAAATAGTTATTGCAATTGTTGTTCTTTTATGTAAAAATAAGTTTTGGTAAAGCCTCTTTTAGAAGGTGCAAGCTCTAATCTGTATGTTTAGTTATTTTGTTCCAGAAGTTTGAGAAATAAAATCATATGAGCCTCCTTCCTTGGTATAACGCTCCCCGTGATTTCAAGCATTTCCAGTATATGCTTTTGAGATCTTAATTTCAGCTTACATTGAAGTGTGTAGATGTATGTTGAGAGAGTTTGCCGCCAGCTACCTCTACGGATTCCCAACCTTAGCCTCTAGTTTCTCTGCCTATTACTCTGAAAGTTGTTTTTGGGCTGTTGCCGGCTTAAAGTTCTTTTAAATCAGAAAATCTCACCAAGGGCGCTTGTGTTTGCATTAAACCTTGTGCTCTAGCTGATCAAAAAGATAGGCAACTTAGTTTTTAATTCACTTTCTTTCAACACCATCAGCAAGAGGGAGCTTCCCCTCCTAACTTGAAGAGCAGTTTTACTGTGCATAGCTGTCTGTTTCAAATACGCATTCCAGAGGTGCGAATTTAAACGCCAACAGATAGCAAGTGGGGAGGATGATCCGGATCAGTGGCTGAAAGCATTTCCAGTGACACTCAAAGATAGTGCCATCGACTAGCACTCTGAATTAGATCAAGCACACAAAGCTACATGGAGATTATTGAAGCAAGCATTTCAAGAGAGTTCAAACTCCTGCGGGATGATAGCGAGATTGTTGCGGAGATATACAATACCAAGCAAGGAAAGCATGAGAGTGTGCGGACCTACAACCGAAGACTCAAAGATTTGCTGGGGAAATTGGAGGCACAGCCGGCTGACGGGTTGAAGAAAAGATGGTTCATTGAGGGCTTGCTTCTGTCATTAAGAAAGAAAATGAAAGTCGTACCTCCTTCATCGTACAACAAAGCATACAATCGGGCAACGGACATAGAAAGTGAAAATAAAACATCCTCCTGAGGGAAAAAGAAGACGAACGACGAGGAGAGTTCGGACGACAGCGACGGTGAAACATTGCGGTTCTACTATGCTATGCTATGTTCTGTCTAGAGACATTATGATGTAAATGGCGAATACTAAATAAAGCAATACATCTATGTTTTGTGCAATTGCCATCTGATTATTATATGTTGTCAATGTTACATTTCCGTTTACTCTATATGTCATTGTACCCGTAGTGAGTAAACACAATGAACCACAAGATATTACATCAGGCAGAAAGCCATTGCTAGTTCTACTTTAGACTTCAATATTAGTTGTATAAAAGAACCACCCAAATCCCATGCTCTTATGTATAGACATATTTGAACTCTTCTACCCTCCTTATGATGCTTTCCATGATGCCAACAAATTTGCAATGATATTGTATTAAGCATCAATTCTCTAATACTACCATTACCTTCATTCCTTGAGCTATAACCATGGAGATAGTCAAATTGCTTATCATTAGTTGCTGATCTGAAAATTTATGCTAGCTCAAAGTCAACATTCTCCTCAAGTGCATGCCTCTCAACAAATTCTTTCTAAACATCAATCTCAATGTTTCTTGGATTAGAACATCCCTTTCATTTTTCAATATGAAATTATAGGAATGGTCTAAGTGCTTATCTTCATTTGTCGATGTTTTTGAAAGATTTGCATCAATGCCATCATTTTAGTGACTCGAGAATTTGGATTTTACCATATGATTCTCTTTTTTATTTTCACATGCATCCTGAAAATCTCTTATCCAACTCAATCATTTGAAGATTGATAGGTGCTTTCTAAACAAGAATAACTTTTGCATTTGTGCATTCAATAAGTGATAATCTCCTCTCCTTGACTTCATTAAGATAAATCTTTTGCTGATCTACAATCTTAGAAGTCAAGAGGATATCTTTCTCTACATTAAGTTCCATACTTTCCACCTATATGGTGGATTCTTCCAAGATCTGCTTCTTTTCAATTTCTTGCAGCTTTGATTTTTCTTCGTTCTCATGCTCCACCATCACAATTTCTTCCTCAACCTTCTCTTGTAATTTTGGTTCAAGTATATCCATCATCATTTCAAGTTTTTCCATCTTCCTTTATGGCTCTTCATCTGACTTCTTTGGCTCTTCGTCTGATACCACCTCCACATGGTAAACTTGTCCTTTGCTCTGGCATCTGTAGTCTGGCCCCCAAGATTCTTTGCATGAAAGCAATATTTTGTTTTTCCAACTTCATTTATGCTATCATCTTTCTTTCTCAACTCTTTTTTTGTTGGCTCGAAGGAGGTGTCTTAGAATGGAACATTGAAGATTCTAGAAATGAAATCCTCTTGTCAACTTCCTAAGGCCTTGGTTCTAATTTTCCCTCCAACTTCCTCATCTTTCCTCCATTTTTGTTTTCTTGGAATGTCTCCAAAAATTCTTCAAAGGTAATGTAAGATTTGTAGATGTATGAATTTTATCATATTCACAAAAGACAAGAAGTTTGCGTTCATCTTTGTCACACTACCCTTTAACCACACCTCCTAAATAGAATCCTTCTTTGCGTACCTCCAAATGAATTTAAAGCTTTTAAACCTGAGTTACCAATTCAATCCCCTAGACTTGTCAGTCCAAGTCCAATTCAACCTGGATATGGGTCCAAGGTCAACACGTAAGGAGGGTCATCTAGAGTTCTGTTCATGCCTTTTGGGTCCATCAGGAAACCCAAGAAAACCTAGGATGAATTTCACATCCAGCCAGTCCTGTTGCAGCAAACTTGTCAATTTTTTTTGTGTTTTTTATTTTTATCTTTTCTAATTTGGCATTTGACTTTCACTACATGCTTAAAAAGCCCCCCCTAACCCTAAAATGTGGATTCCAAAACATTTTTAAGAAGAAAAAAAAAAGGCGATTTCCCTATTGAGAATGCAAAACAAAAATATCATTCATCCTTGTTGAACTTGCATTGTTGCCTGCCACTACACAAATAGAGTTTAAGACCAATTGTATTGGCCCATTGTGTTGGAAACCATTTGTGGCTTCCTAGATTGACTTTTCCTATAGATTGGATGTTTGGAATGCATGTGGTTATACTAATGGATTGACTCTAGAACCTAGTGGTTGAAGATCTCATGTTTCTCTTATTCAGACCATTGATACTATTGGGTCCCAAAAATGTTGCTCCACTTCCTAAAACTAAATCTCACTCACAAGGCCAAGCTTGTCATCATGCAAATGAAATCAGCTCATCAACAGACAGTGGAGATTTGAAGGCCAACTCTACAATAGTGGGTTTGCTCTCCTACATTTTGAGCTCAACTTAGACTCAGGAGAATATTCCCAAGAGTATACCTTAATAGGGATTGAAATCACATAAAATGAACAATAATTTATTAATGATAGCTAAACCCAACCTATTGTCTTGGCCCCAAAGACTCCACTGAACCGAGAACAATTGCTTACCTCTAAATCCCTATATAGCTAATATGACTATGCAAGCATAACCCACATGAGATAGATTCAATTAACAACACACTGAAGATATAACCCTGGTTAGAATACTAGGTAATGAATGCATAGAGGGTCCTAACCCTAAACCATTGATTAATGTATTGTTTGATTGAATGTGTGAGATTGATTAAGGTTCTAAGCTGGTGCCTATCTATTCAGCAAAGAAGTCACAACACACTGAGAAAAGAACAAACTGAAATAAAAGAATGTGAAGCATTGTATTTGCATACAACAGAAATTAAGAAGTTCTGCAACAAAACATACTTAGTGATCCATGACACAACTACATATATTCATGTATAAAAATGAGAGACATCGTTACAATACTTGCAACGTTTTCATAATGTTGGTACATTCATTTGACCCAACCTTACACTCATGCCAACAAGTGTGAAAAAGGAAATACATGGTTGCGACCAAGAAATCTTCCTAAATATACACCTAATGCCTTTGAGACATTATGCAGCAAAAACCATTTGCAATATTAATCTTCTTTGATTCCAAAGATTTGTACCCAAAAAATGAACCGAATTGGCATCAATATCTGCCTTGCAACTTTCTGGCATCTAGAGACCACTCAGCAATCAACCTCCTGTTGTGACCTTTTCACACAATGCCCCATTCAAGATGGGAACCCCTAATTTTTGCTCCATTATGGTCTTTTGGCTTTGGTTTTCTCTCTCTCTCTCTCTTTCGGTCGTTTTCTGCTATTTGTCTTTCCGAGGATGTGCCTGTTTGTGAGCTTAAACGTGAAATTTTGGCCAAGTCTGTAAAATTAGGGTTTTGAACTTTCCAGCCAATCTGAAGTCAAACGAGGTGAATAAATTGAAAAAAAAGCTTAACATTGCTGTCAGTCTTCTTCCAATAGGCCCTCACTGAAATTTCATCAAATTTCGGGTACTTACTATTTTTAGTAAGTACGCAGTTGAGGCTGTTTTCTCAGCATTTCCGGAGTTTCGATAAGTCACACTGCATTCAGAACACATCAAGCTACTCACGTGCAAAATTTGAGCTGAAACCGACCACTTACTATTTTTAGCAGTTCAGCTTCCAGGGCAAATTTTAGGGTTTATATGAGGAATTTTTCAACGCATGTCTGAAGATTCTTTCTGGGTTTTTCGAGACCTTCGCAACAGTGTAACATGCAAAGTGAGATAACAACTTTCAGAATTCAGCCTTCCGAGGCTACTTTTAAGGTTTGCATGTCAGAGTTCCCTTTGCATGTCTGCATATTCCTTGTGGGTTTTTCGAGAGCTTCGCGATGATGTGACATGCAAGGCAAGATAATCACTCCTTCAGCAACTTGCTATTTTTAGCAGATACATTCCGGCAGCTGCCTCCCAGCACTTCAGAATCACAAACTGATCGCAATGCAACAGAAACGAGAACAAACGGAGATCATTTGATATGCATCCAAGTCCAATTAGGGTTTCCAGCTTCGGGACCTAAAAAGAGGGGGAAAACATCAGAATTTTCGAAAACCGGTGTATACCACCGCGATCAACATCTTTCAAACTATCTGCTAGTAAAATTTGAAAGCAAACGGAGCACTTACTATTTGTAGTAACACATTCTAGAAACTGGCTAAAACTAGTAAATCAACAACAAACGCCAATGTTAGCAGGCAAGTCACGTGGTGAGGAGCACGTCTTTCGAATTTCAAATCAAACGAAGTTGTGGAGGTATCAGAAACAAGCAATTACTATAAATAGCAAACCACCTTCAGAAATGGGCTAAAAATAGCAGGCCAACTCAGAATAGCAGTGTCAACAGGCTAACGGAGTCGTGAAGATCCAGTGTTCAAAATTTCAAATCAATCTGAGCTCCTGAAGTATGAAAATCAAAGGACTTACTATTTATAGTAAGGCATGGAGAAGCTGGCGAAGACAAGGAAAATGCGCCCATCCTCCTCAGGGTAGGAAATGCGCCCATGATTCAAAACAAGTTAGGAGAAAGTCAAAGTCAAAATTTTCATCCTTCATGAGGTGTCAAATGCGCCCAAACCAGGGCATGCAAAGACAAAATGCTAAGCGTTGGAAGTTCATCCTCTAGCCTAGGCAAAATGCGCTCAAACATGAGATAGAAAGTCAGAAGGTCAAAGAGTTTTATCCTGCTCATGTCTCCATTTGTGCCCTCATCCTCAGATATGACATGCAAAATATTCTCTAAGTATATGTTTTATCCTCCTAGAGGCATCAAATGTGCCCATCTTAAGAGGAGGTCAAAGATTCAAAGAAGAAGTCAAAGTGTTCATCCTTCACCTATGGCAAAATGTGCCCAAGATCATAAGAGGTCAAGATGGTCAAAGGGGCGTTGGAAAAAGCTTTATTCTCCTCTACATGCAATATGCACCCATCCTCTTCAAGTGCCAAATGCGCCCAAGACATAAGGTGGTGAAATAAAGTTGATAAGTGAATAATATGTTAGGCGTTGGAAGTAAAGTCTCCTTGCAGGTGTGAAATGCGCCTAAGGTAAGGTGAATGGGAGTTGACAAGTGAAGGCACTGGAGTTTTTCTTCCACATATGCTAATTGCGCCCAAAGTTCATGATGTTAAAAGATAAAATAACTAAGGCGTTGGAAATTGCCAAGTGATGAATAAAGTATAGAGGGCGTTGGAATTTAAATATTCCCCATGACATGATATGTGCTCTCAAGGCATTTAAAAGAAAAATTTTCTAAGTGAATTTCTTCACCACAGGAAGAATGGATTGAAGAATGAATAAAATTTTCTAAGGGAAAATTTTTCAAAATGCTAAGTGATTTAAAATTTTCTAAGGCACAAAATGTTCTTCCTTAGGAAAAATGCCTAAGTCTAATGAAGTGATGGAATTTTCTTGAGACAAACAAGATTGCCAATGAAAGAGTCCGATGATGCCAGCTTCACAGGGTTGATAAAAAATTCAAGTCAGAGCAACAGAATATTCACAGGAATGAAGAACAAGAATAAATTTGTTGAAAATTTATTTTTCTAAGGTTCAAAATTCAAGAAAAATTAAATGAACCCGTTCGTTGTATACCCATGAATTCAACAAGTTTTGAAGAAAATTTTCTTCTGGGTATTGAAGATCTTCGATGAGAAGTTGATTTCCAAGTCTTCCACGCTTCGCTAAAGCCTTCCGGGGTGAAGATTTTGATGGGCACCAGGTTGATGAATTTCCTAAGGAAAATTTGAGAAATTTTCTAAGGCAAGGAAAGAAATGTTTGTGAAGATAAAATGCCTTGGCGGATGAATTTGAAGATTGGTACCTAGATAATTTTTGATCAAATTCCTAATGAAAACAGTTCTCTCGAGCCAGAGTTAGATGAAATATCAGAGTGAAGTATGCCCAAGCAGAATACAAGATGGGTTGGAAATTTGGCTAAGGCATGAAGAATTTGAGGATGAAGTTGGCTAGTGAGGATGATGAACCCTTGGAAGTCAAAACATGAAAATCCTGGTAAGTAAGTTGAGTTTATATTATGAAGTGTTCTAATACTCTTCCCCTTGCTTGTTTTGCAGGAGGAACATCAAGACTAAACGGCGATTGATTAGGAAGATGAAGCAAGTACTCCACGAATACATTTCAACCTCGAAGGAAGAAAAGTTGCGAAAAATGGCTAAGTGTTGGGACTTCGTATAACTCAAGTGACAAAGAAGTTGAAGAACAACGTCAAGAAGAAAATCGAGAACAGTGTGAACGTGTCTACAAACAGAATCTTCTAGAAGGATGGTGGACATTAATGGTTCATTTATTACCCCACCCCTCTTGATGGCGGTTTTTAGGGCGAATCTTGTTTAGGGCTGAGGTGGCACAACTGGGCCATCCAAATCGGGATTAACTGAGTCAGTCCGCTGACGGCCAGCTATATAAAGGGCATCCCCCCTCATTTGTATCTAGTTAGAATAGTAGAGAAGGAATAGAGAGAAATTGATGGAATAGAAAGTAGAATAGTTTGATAGTATAGTTTAGATTGAAAAGGAAGGAAATTCTTCCCTTGAATAATACCTTTGTGGAGTTGTCGGAAGCTTGGTAATAAAAAGAGAATTTTCATTGATGGTGATTTCTTCTTTGTTATGAGTAGTTGTTGAGGCTTCTTCGTCCTTCCAATTCATGTAGCATCTTGAAGTAGTTTAAAGTAAAGTAGATTCCATTTCATGCAAGTACTTAGTAATTGTGGAATGTGGTGCTCGATTGAACAAGACTTCGCTTGTCCATACCACTAGCGGGCTCGCTGACGGTGGGTTCGCCTTGCGTGGTCAACTGGATTACTTTTCAAACTTCACTTCGATTGTGACTCACGTGTTCGTATGCATCGTCTTGATGGTGCTTGCATGTTGAGTTATAATTTGAACATCTTTCACCACTCCTCTGAAGATTGCACCGGTTTTGTGGAAGCTGTCCGCTTAGGCAAACACAAGGCCTCGTCTTGGATGTCCTGTAATGTCCCCATTTTGCCATATCGCTCTTTCTTTTGATCGAGTAGCCTATTTCCTGAACTTAGGTTGGATCAAAAGTGAAATTAGGGTTTCCTTTGTTTGAGGTTTAGCATTTCTAGGTATTTCTACTATATTTTTAGTAAATACTAATTTTGGCAGTGGTTCAGTTGTCAGCTTTCATTAAGTCTTGCTTCCAACTCAGTTCTGCTTTCTGTTGGTTTTGAGGTAAACTTACTATTTTTGGCAGTGGCTATTTTTAGTAAGTCTAATTTTGGCAGTGGCATCATTAGCAGTTCAACTCAAGTCATCTTGTTATCCATTAGTCTCAGTTTGGCTTTGGGTTTGGTTTTCCCTTGGATCCAGTTTCAGACTTAACACTTTTCATGTCTTGAAGTTGTACCCCATGCCTAGGCTTCTTGATGATCAAGGTTGTTTTTAAAGAAGGGACATAAAGGGTCAAGTGAGCATTTAATTATTTAATAAATGCTTTATTGTTGCAAAGTGAAGTTGGACACCTAAAGGAGGTTGAGTAATATTTTATTATTTCAAAAAGTAAAAGGCAAAAGGTGGCGTCCCTTTTGGAAGTTGAAGTGATTCAACTTCTTGGAATTTGAAGAGTTCTTGTTGCTTCATTTGCCAACAAAAGCTTATATATTGCTGCTGTTTGAAGAGCTGATTATCTATGAATTTATGCTAATGTTATGCTGTCGAAATGACAACTTGGTTTTTACTTCGAGGGATGCTTACCTCCTAGTTTCAATCCAATTTCGTGTTTGAAATACAACACCTAGTTGGTTTTCATTGCTGCTTCTCATCCGCATCTGGCAGATTGAGCTCAGCTTAGAAGTTTTAATGATATTTCCAAGTGAAGCTGTTGATGCAACAAATTGAAAGTGGTTTTGCATATGCCTTTGTGTGAATTTAATTTGCTTGTGGGTACTTTTCCAATCCATTCCTACACCCAAGGCGACCATCTTTGGAGAGTTTCATATTTTAATTTTGAGTTGTTGATTTTTACTTGTCAAAATCGCCCCTCATGAAGGTCGTACCATTCTTGCTGCATTGGGATTCGTGTAAGAATTAAATTACGAGTTTTTGTTGCTGTTTCTTCATCTAATGTTGGGCGCCTATCTTCCAGCAGCTCATTGGTTTTTGTTTCACACAAAACGGAGGTATTTTGAGTGAGTTGTGAATATTTCTTTGAATTTCACAGTTGCTGATCAGAATTTCCAGAATTGTTATTTTACATCAGACTTGTTTAAGTTTGAATCTTCAGTCCTTTCTTCATCATTTATTGTTGATGTCTAACATGGAATCATCCAGCATCATGGTACATTGAATCTATTGTAATTTTCATGTAATTTGCAGCTCTTTTTCCATATTGTAAGACTGTAAACAGTAGTACAGTTCCAGTCCTTTATTGCTGCAATTCTTTCTTTAATTTCACATTAGTACCCCTGGATGGTTTACCGCCAGTGTGGATAATTGGATTTGTATTACTCTTGTACCCACTCTCAAGTGGTGAATCCCCACAACTCTGTGGATGCCCGCCGCAGCGGACGAATTGTTTTAATTGTAATTTTTCCCCCCACTGTTTGGTGGTAGTGTGGAAATGCTCTTTATGGCTGGTTATCCGCCTATTCATTTCTAGTTTCAATTCAACACTCCGTCATATGTTAGCACCTCGCCCTCAGTGGGATCTTGAGTGCACATTCTTGACGTTGAGTAGTTTCTTTCAAGTATTTTTCATTTAGCTCCTCCACCATATGACAACACCTATTCCCCATTGGGATTGAGTGTGCATTCTTGGTGTGAGTTCTTTTCAAGTTTGGTTTTCTATTTGGAGCTAATGCTAATCAAGTTGGTTAAGTGTTGGTTATGTTGTGTTACTTCATCGAAAAAATTGGTTAGGATATTTCAATCTGTAAGAATTGATCGCCATGTCCCATGCCGTAGAGTAGAACATAAACTTCTTAGGCCCTACACTCATTTAAATTCAGTTCATTTCTGGTTAGCGTTAGGAAATTTGCACTTACCTGTCGAATCATCCAAATTACATGAAATCCCTTAATCCACTGTCTGTTGTCAGTTGTTGAACAATTGTGTAAGTCCCCTTGAAATACCAGCAAAATCACATTGAGCCAACTGGGGGTATTCTATTGCATGAAGGAACCTTGGAGTTAAATGTATGATCTATCTCGCAATCTTAGCATGCAGGAAACTTTGTTCAAGAGAGGATAGGGTAGCCGTTGGCAACTTTATTCTGTGTTGGTGCAATCACAAAAATCACGTCAACAGAATTGGCGCTAGAAGGAGGGCTCTAATAGTTACAGCATACAGTTGTGTTGAAGTAGAAAGGGTTTGAAGTACAAAAGTTCTATTGGAGAAAATTATCATGAGTCAAGATGGTGTTCTCTCGGGATTGAACAATCACGCGCGCGGCCAATAGAAGAAGCAGCTACATCCTAGATCGTATCAGTTCGTTCTCTCCGGACAAGTTGAAAAGAATCTTGAGGTCTACGCCCAGTTCGTATAAAGATTTTGTGGAGTTAGAGCTACCTACGAGATCAAGGAAGAAGAAAGAAAGTCATTCAAGTAAAGAGGCTAAGTCAAGTGAAGATTTTTTGTCAAACGAAGAAGTTCAATCAAGCGAAGAAAGCGGAGAAGAAATTTCAAGTTTATTTAGAACTCCTCCTAGTGCTTCGAGGTTTGCTCAGCCAAAACAAGTTCAAGCTATTGTACAACAGCCAGCCCAAGTTATTGTGTATCAGCGGCGACAGCTAGTTCAAGCAATGGCTCAACCAGGAGGTCAACCAGGAGGTCAACCAGCTCCGAATGGTGCTACATGGTTGGTTACTAATCCGTCTCCACTTCAATTTACTGATTACCATGACACGCCAAAGAATCCTGAAAATTTTTGTACCAAGTTCATTGTCAATGATGTTAACCGCACGGCCGAGGACCATATCAAGATGTTTGAAAATCACCTATGCAATAGGCAAATTGGGTATGCAAACGTGGCTTGCCGCCTATTTCCATATTCTTTGGGAGAAGAAGCACATTTTTGGTTCATACATTTGCCAATTAGGTCTATAAGAACATGGGAGCAGATGAAGGAGGCCTTCATCGGAAAGTTTGGTTTACCAGTCACCCCTGTAGAGCTTTATCATCAATTTGCAGAAGTAAGGAGACAGGACCAAGAGCCCATCCATGCATTCAACAATAGGTTCCAAAAGGCCCTCACAAGGTTACGCACTCCTTATGTTGTTGCTGATGCTCGAGAAAGCTACTATTCAGCACTTGATCCTTTGACTGCAATGTTCGTGAGATCTCACCCCACTCCGGGAAACATGAATCAAGCTTATGCTAAAGCTATTGAAGTAAGTCAAGGTTTAGGACAAAATACAACTGGACCCTCACTATATACTAGCCCAATCACAACAAACAATCAAGTGCCAACGATTGGCTCAACAAGAAATCAACAAGTTCCGACGCTGAATGCAATTCCACAGCCAGCTTATCAAGTGCAAGCACCATCAAGTCAATTAGTTCTCCATCCTGGGATGCCTCTGTCCCAGACACAAGTTACACAGCCCATTTATCTCCAAAACACAGTACCGCCAGTGAAAACTCAAGAGGAGAAAGATGAAATAAAATATTTAATAGAACAAGTGAAGAGGCTGTCAATTGAGGTGACTTACCTCAGAAATCAGAGTAATCAAACACAAACTGTACAACGAAATTATCAGGCACACCAAGGTGCTAACCGATGATATCAAAATAATCCTCAGATTCATCAGGATACCCATCAAGGATACAGTCATGAAAACGGTCATGGGTATAGAAATAACAATCAAGGATTTCAGAAGAGGTCCTGGAATACAGGGCCCAACAATGGAGGTGTCCCATCACCATTGGACAATCCGCCACCTCCTGAAAACCGTCCTGCAGATAGAGTTTATATGGCTGAAACTGCCTCATCAGGATGGTGTAGGTTACATAACACGAACCAGCACTCTGAACTTCAGTGTCACGAATTCCAAGTTGTGGCTGGTATTCTCAAAAGTGAAGCAAGTAATACAGGGGCCACAGATAACCCTCCAGTTACGGGATATGAATTAGTCCCAGCACCCAGATATGATCAGGCATTGATAATAGAGGATTGCAAATTCCCGCCTGAGTTTCAGAGTTACACACCCCCACCAGTTAATCACCAATTTCCATCAGCTTCAGCAAACAGTCCCGTGGGGATGCCAGAGTTTCAAACACCATCAGAAGTTCACGCCACACATGCATCACCAGAAGAGCCTCTTCACAGATATGGTTATGTTTTTCCGCCTCTCAACAATAGCGTCTTGGTAGAAGGAAGAAGGGAGGTACAAGCTTTTCAAACTACTAGAGGTGAAGCTCCCAAAGTATATCAGAGAAACTACCACCAACAACGTGAACCTTTGACGTCATCAGTACCTCCAAATAATTTTAGAACTCCGCCGCATCCCGACGCAAGCAATAACCCGGGTTTACCAAGAGATTCTCCAGAGTACAGGTGGCAGAATGCAACGCAAGGTGGAAGTGGACAACAAGCTATTCAGCAGCCAGTCCATCAAGCTGGGAAAAAACAAAAGGAGAGTCTTCCTAGAGAGGACGTGAAAAGACTTGGCTCTTATGTACTAGAAGAATTCAAAAGGATGAAAGTTAGTCTCCCTCTACATGAACTAATAAAGATTTCAGAAGTAAGGGAAACCGTTCTAGGAAGTTTGTATGAAATGCCCATTGTGAGAAGTACGTCCCAAGAAACAACCAGTGCACAAAGAAATCCTCCTGTTGTCACACAGTCTCGTCCCACACAAAACACTAATCTGGTAGAAGAGGTGCCTCATGCACCATTCGACGCTTGGGAGGCTCTGCAACAACCTCAAAACTTCATAGGTATGGTACAAGGTTCTTCAAACACTTCTAAGAAGCCAGAGGCAGGGATTAAGGAGAAAGCTCAACCTGATGTTCTCACAGAGCAGAAGAAGAATCCAAAAGAGGTTGTCCAAAACAATCAATTTCAATCGAATAGAAAAGATGAAACTAAGAATGCCTCAACAAATGAAAGGAAAAAGCCAGTCGTTTTCTATCAAGGGAAGGATGAGCCAGCCCCATTCCTTGTTTCAGTCAGAATTTTTGGGAAGTTATTGCATAACTGTTTGATCGATTCTGGTGCATCAAGTAATGTCATGCCTTTGAAGGTATGTCAGGCGTTACGTATAATTCCGCTCCAGACCAACAAGAAGGTAACTCAGTTGGATAAGACTGAAGTTCCAGTTGTAGGAGAATTGAATAACATCCATATGCAGCTGGAAGCGGATCCCAGAATTCAGAGTCGCATTGACATATCAGTTGTGGATATACCAGGTGGTTATGGCATGCTATTGAGTAGGGACTGGGCAAGGAAATTGAATGGACACATTGCGACTGACTTCTCCCACATGTGGTTGCCTTGGAGAGGAGTTCCAAATCAGATAAAAATTGTAAGTACACCACGGCTCAGATTAATGATCACAGAATGTGGTGAAAATAGTGATGTTTTGTTCGTGGAAACTGATTTGGGTTCATATAAGCCCATTAAGAAAGAAGTCCTCATGTTGCAGAGCTTGAAGGGGGAAATTTTTTTAGGAGATACGCCTGCCGCCACCGAAGTATTAACTGAAAACGACTTAAGTGGGGATGAGAATGAAAGGATGTTCAGAGGTTCTATGTTAAAAGATATAAAGCATGAGACAGAAAGTGCCCCCATCAAAGACTTATCTTTACCTATTCACAAGGCTTTCCATTCAGAAAACACGGGTGCCATGAGTAAGATCTCCGTGGAGCCAGTCCCAAAGATGATTCAACAAGTCACTTTAAAAGATGAATGTGGAGAAGTCAATAAGGGAGAGGGCCAGATTCAAACAAGGTTGTCTCAGTCGATGCACTTGGGGAAGAAAAGGGATGAAGCTTTAGAAAGTTTGGCTAAGCATCAAAGGGTTATGAACAGACGGATCGACAAATCGTGGTTGGACCCTGGTCAGGCTTCTGAGATCTTGGGAGATAATGCATTTAAGTTACAGACACGAACAGGAGGGGATATCCCATTGCTAGTCGATGGGCAATTCCTCAGGCATTATTTCCAAGCTTAGGTTCCCTCCTGGAACCTACTTTGTAACATAGTTAGATTAGGTTTGCTTTCCTGTTTTCTTTTTCTTTTTTTTTCGGTTTGTTCCGTTTTTTGTTTTGGTTTGTTGCCCTTTGGGTTTTTGGTTTGGCGTTCTTCCCTTGAGTTGTCTGCTCAAGTGGTTTTGGTCTGGAATGAGCAAGGATTTTTGGGTTTCCCATGGCGAAGGGGGTGATGATGGTTTAACTCTCACAACGTGGTTTCTTTCCATTGAATTTGCATAAATTTTGAAGAAAGCTAAGGTTGTTTTCCTTTTTTCATCATCCAGTTTAGGATTGAACTCATCTCGGGAGGTTAACCCGTTATTGTGTCTCAACACATGAGTCTAAAGATCTTAAATACCCTACTAATCTCCACTCTGAGTCATTTTGGTTTCTTGGGAGAGGTCTCGGTAGGTGAAAATTTCACATCTTGCTTCAGCGCCACTACAATTCTCAAACCCATTGGAGACTTCATTGCTTGCCAACCAATTGAGGAATTGACGGAAAATCAATCAGAAAAGAAAAGAGAATGTGCTTAAAAGAAATATCTGAAAACAAGAAAGAAAGAAAGAAAATGAAAAATGAAAGAAATATTATGAAATATTGGTTTTGGGAATATGTGAATAACTCCATCGGGGCTATGGACGCCCGACCGGCAGTGGAGCAATATTCGTGAGAATTGTAGCGACAACCTCGCCGGGGCTATGGACGCCTGACTGGCAGTGAGGCAATGTCCAGGATGCTTTTGAAGTTAAGATATTTGTATAGCTTGTTGTGGCCGATCCCAGAAGTCAAGATGGTTTAGAGATGGAATGAATATGCACACACTCACAGGGTCTTGGATGAAAGTGTTCTGATCCAATATCGGATTCCTCTCCCCTTTTCAGTAAGTATCCTTTCTGTGTGGTGGTTCGAGAAAGACTAGCTAAGGTTCAATTCTTAAAGTGTTTTTCAACACTTTCCCATGGGGATGCCAGATGTTGTGACCCTTTTCACACATCGCCCCATTCAAGATGGGGACCCCTAATTTTTGCTCCATTTTGGTCTTTTGGCTTTGGTTTTGTCTCTCTCTCTCTCTCTTTCAGTCGTTTTCTGCTATTTGTCTTTCCGGGGATGTGCCTGTTTGTGAGCTTAAACGTGAAATTTTGGCCAAGTCTGTAAAATTAGGGTTTTGAACTTTCCAGCCAATCTGAAGTCAAACGAGGTGAATAAATTGAAAACAGAGCTTAACATTGTTGTGAGTGTTCTTCCAATAGGCCCTCACTGAAATTTCATCAAATTCCGAGTACTTACTATTTTTAGTAAGTATGCAATTCAGGGTGTTTTCTCAGCATTTTTGGAGTTTCGATCAGTCACACCGCATTCAGAACACATCAAGCTACTCGCATGCAAAATTTGAGTTGAAACCGACCACTTACTATTTTTAGCAGTTCAGCTTCCAGGGCAAATTTCAGGGTTTATATGAGGAATTTTTCAACGCATGTCTGAAGATTCTTTCTGGGTTTTTCGAGACCTTCGCAACAGTGTAACATGCAAAGTGAGATAACAACTTTCAGAATTCAGCCTTCCGAGGCTAGGTTTGCATGTCAGAGTTCTCTTTGCATGTCTGCATATTCCTTATGGGTTTTTCGAGAGCTTCGCGATGACGTGACATGCAAGGCAACATAATCACTCCTTCAGCAACTTGCTATTTTTAGCAGATACATTCCGGCAGCTGCCTCCCAGCACTTCAGAATCACAAACTGATCGCAATGCAACAGAAACGAGAACAAACGGAGATCATTTGATATGCATGCAAGTCCAATTAGGGTTTCCAACTTCAGGACCTAAAAAGAGGGGGAAAAGGTCAGAATTTTCGAAAACCGGTGTATACCACCGCGATCAACATCTTTCAAGCTATCTGCTAGTAAAATTTCAAGGCAAACGGAGCACTTACTATTTATAGTAAGAAATTCTAGAAACTAGCTAAAAATAGTAAATCAACTGCAAACGCCAGTGCCAGCAGGCAAGTCACGTGGTGAGGAGCACGTCTTTCGAATTTCAAATCAAACAGAGTTGTGGAGGTATCAGAAACAAGCAGTTACTATAAATAGCAAACCACCTTCAAAAATGGGCTAAAAATAGCAGGCCAACTCAGAATAGCAGTGTCAACAGGCTGACGGAGTCGTGAAGATCCAATGTTCAAAATTTCAAATCAATCTGAGCTCCTGAAGTATGAAAATCAAAGGACTTACTATTTATAGTAAGGCATGGAGAAGCTGGCGAAGACAAGGAAAATAGCTAAGTTATCAGTTTATCCTGCACCACTAGGAAAATGCGCCCATCCTCCTCAGGGTAGGAAATGCGCCCATGATTCAAAACAAGTTAGGAGAAAGTCAAAGTCAAAATTTTCATCCTTCATGAGGTGTCAAATGTGCCCAAACCAAGGCATGCAAAGACAAAATGCTAAGCGTTGGAAGTTCATCCTCTAGCCTAGGCAAAATGCGCTCAAACATGAGATAGAAAGTCAAAAGGTCAAAGAGTTTTATCCTGCTCATGTCTCCATTTGCGCCCTCATCCTCAGATATGACATGCAAAATATTCTCTAAGTATATGTTTTATCCTCCTAGAGGCATCAAATGCGCCCATCTTAAGAGGAGGTCAAAGATTCAAAGAAGAAGTCAAAGTGTTCATCCTTCACCTATGGCAAAATGCGCCCAAGATCATAAGAGGTCAAGATGCTCAAAGGGGCGTTGGAAAAAGCTTTATTCTCCTCTACATGCAATATGCGCCCATCCTCTTCAAATGCCAAATGTGCCCAAGACATAAGGTGGTGAAATAAAGTTGATAAGTGAATAATATGTTAGGCGTTGGAAGTAAAGTCTCCTTGCAGGTGTGAAATGCGCCTAAGGTAAGGTGAATGGGAGTTGACAAGTGAAGGCACTGGAGTTTTTCTTCCACATATGCTAATTGCGCCCAAAGTTCATGATGTTAAAAGATAAAATAACTAAGGCGTTGGAAATTGCCAAGTGATGAATAAAGTATAGAGGGCGTTGGAATTTAAATATTCCCCATGACATGATATGTGCTCTCAAGGCATTTAAAAGAAAAAATTTCTAAGTGAATTTCTTCACCACGAGAATGGATTGAAGAATGAATAAAATTTTCTAAGGGAAAATTTTTCAAAATGCTAAGGATTTAAAATTTTCTAAGGCACAAAAATGCTCTTCCTTAGGAAAACTTCAAGTCTAATGAAGTGATGCAATTTCTTGAGACACAACAAGATTGCCAAGGAAGGGATCCGATGATGCCAGCTTCACAGGGTTGATAAAAAATTCAAGTCAGAGCAACAGAATATTCACAGGAATGAAGAACAAGAATAAATTTGTTGAAAATTTATTTTTCTAAGGTTCAAAATTCAAGAAAAATTAAATGAACCCGTTCGTTGTATACCCATGAATTCAACAAGTTTTGAAGAAAATTTTCTCCTGGGTATTGAAGATCTTCGATGAGAAGTTGATTTCCAAGTCTTCCACGCTTCGCTAAAGCCTTCCGGGGTGAAGATTTTGATGGGCACCAGGTTGATGAATTTCCTAAGGAAAATTTGAGAAATTTTCTAAGGCAAGGAAAATGTTTTGTGGGGAAGATAAAAATGCCTTGGCGGATGAATTTGAAGATTGGTACCTAGATAATTTTTGATCAAATTCCTAATGAAAACAGTTCTCTCGAGCCAGAGTTAGATGAAATATCAGAGTGAAGTATGCCCAAGCAGAATACAAGATGGGTTGGAAATTTGGCTAAGGCATGAAGAATTTGAGGATGAAGTTGGCTAGTGAGGATGATGAACCCTTGGAAGTCAAAACATGAAAATCCTGGTAAGTAAGTTGAGTTTATATTATGAAGTGTTCTAATACTCTTCCCCTTGCTTGTTTTGCAGGAGGAACATCAAGACTAAACGGCGATGACTTAGGAAGATGAAGCAAGTACTCCACGAATACATTTCAACCTCGAAGGAAGAAAAGTTGCGAAAAATGGCTAAGTGTTGGGACTTCGTATAACTCAAGTGACAAAGAAGTTGAAGAACAACGTCAAGAAGAAGATCAAGAACAGTGTGAATGCGTTTCAAAGTTGGAATCTTCTAGAAGGATGATGGACATTAATGGCTCATTTATTACCCCACCCCTCTTGGTGGTGGTTTTTAGGGTGAATCTTGTTTAGGGCTGAGGTGGCACAATCTGGGCCATCCAGCCGATTGTAATCTGAGCCGTCCGTTGGACTTGGCCAACTATAAAAGGGGCATCCCCCCTCATTTGTATCTCATTAGATTAGATCAGAGTTAGGATAGCAAAGAAGGAGTAGAGAGAAATTGCAAGAGTAGAAAGTAGAATAGTTTGATAGTATAGTTTAGATTGAAAAGGAAGGAAAGTCTTCCCTTTGAATACTTTGTAAGGAGTTGTCGTGAATGCTTTCACAATAAAAGAATTTTTCATTGATGGTGATTTCTTCTTTGTTATGAGTAGTTGTCGAGGCTTCTTCGTCCTTCCAATTCACGTAGCATCTTGAAGTAGCTTAAAGTAGAGTAAATTTCATTTCATGCAAATACTTAGTAATTGTGGAATGTGGTGCTCGATTTGGACAAGACTTTGCTCATCCATACCACTAGCGGGCTCACTGACGATGGGTTCGCCTTGCGTGGTCAACTGGATTACTTTTCAAACTTAACTTCGATTGTGACTCGCGTGTTCGTATGCATCATCTTGATGGTGCTTGCATGTTGAGTTATAATTTGAACATCTTTCGCCACTCCTCTGAAGATTGCACCGGTTTTGTGGAAGTTGTTCGAAGCGAGGCAAAGCAAGGCTCGGTTCAAGTCTGTAAGAATTGATCGCCATGTCCCACGCCTTAGAGTAGAACATAAACTTCATAGGCCCTACATTCATTTAAATTCAGTTCATTTCTGGTTAGCGTTAGAAAATTTGCACTTACCTGTCGAATCATCCAAATTACATGAAATCCCTTAATCCACTATCTGTTGTCAGCTGTCGAACAATTGTGTAAGTCCCCTTGAAATACCAGCAAAATCACATCGAGCCAACTGGGGGTATTCTATTGCACGAAGGAACCTTGGAGTTAAATGTATGATCTATCTCGCAATCTTAGCATGCAGGAAACTTTGTTCAAGAGAGGATAGGGTAGCCATTGGAAACTTTATTCTATGTTGGTGCGATCACAAAAATCACATCAACACCTCATCAAAATGATCCCAAATCTACCTTCACAGTTTGGTGGGCATGAAACCCTAACTTGTGGCACTGTAGCAATGTCAGATCTGTGGCTTGAGAAGAATCCCGCCCAAAATGGATGCCTTAGATCAAAAGAGGGGCCCCCACATTGAATCCTAGTAGTTGGACGACCTCCTGCATTAATGGCAAGTAGTTGGTTGAACGAAACAGGGCATCTAGAACTTTGGCGCATAAACAAATTTTCAAAAAAAATGTTTTTTGTTGATTGGGTTTCAATCAGATGGCAAGTTCCAAGAGGAACCTAGAACCATTGAGGTGCCTTGTGAGTCCTAGCTTCTAGGTAGAACCTGGGAGCATGCACCTAGAATGTTGAAATGCACCAACGAGTGTTGGGCCCAGAGAGGAAGTTGGAACCTAGGTGGGCATCGGGCCCAAAGAAAAAATTGGAACCTACACAGGTGAGAGTCGAACGCTAGAAGGGAACAGGAACTAAGGTTCCAAGTTCTTGTGGGGGCCTGGGGCCCAACAGGAACTGGGGAGATAAAGCATTGGGAGTCAGGCCCTAGAAGGGAATGAGAACCTAGAACCTAATGTTCCAAGTTCTTGTCAAGGCCCGAGGCTCAACTAGAACTAAGGAAATACAAAGAAGGTGGTGGGAACGGAAGAGAACCCTAGGTTCTAGCTTCCAAGTCCGACCTGAGACTCGTGTCCCAATAGGTCGGAAGAGAGATGCAAGCAAGCACCGAAAGGTGGTAGGAAATTTGGAACCGAAAGCTAGGTCTCAAGTTCCAAGTCCAACCTAGGACCCATAGCCTGACAAAGAAAAGGAAAAGAGCACAACAAGGACCAAACTCCAAGAGGGAAGAAGAAAGAAAACGATGGAAGGGGGAGTAGGCCTAGAGCCTTAGGTTCCAAGTTCCAACCAAGGTCTGAGGCTTGGTTAGGAACTAAAGGAAAATATCAAAGGCAAGCATGGGGCATGGACCACAAGAGGGAACAAGGACCTAGGACCTAAGATTCCAAGTTCTTGTGGGGGCCTGAGACCTAACAGGAACCAAAGGAGAAAACTTTCATACTTAGTCAAATTTTGATTTTTCGACTAGGGAATTTGACTAAGATGTGAAAGGGGGAAAGTTCATGATACAAGAACCAAAGGTACAACAAAAGCAACATGACCCATTCAAACTTTCTCAAATTGGCTATCAACAATGGGTCACAAATGGCCAAGACAACACATGGAAAATGAAGGCACTCAAACAAAAAGGGCACCATGGATTTGAGTCCTAACAATAGCTCTGGTTGGGGATGTGTGTCTCTTGCAAGCATAACAAGAATCTAAAATCTTCGAGTAGACCAAAATTTGACATGACAAAACACGAGACTGACACAAAACAAGGAAGACAATGCACATGGGAACAACAACTTGCAACCAAAGACACGGAATCAAGAACAAAATGGAGGTATGACTACAAGCATACTTACAACAAAATATGCAGGTCAAACCCTACATGAACGTCCATGGCACATGGCCATGAGAAAACTGCTATAATTGCTTGCCTCTATCAAACACCATTTTGTTGAGTGAGCCAAAACTCCCTCTTCTTGAAGTTGTTTCCCTCACTCAACTACAATAAATGTAGTCTTCTCATCTATTCAAACTTGTGATTGCCTCTGAAATAGTGAAGATCGGCTCCACCATCAATCTTGTCATTGTATGGCGACCACAGAACATAGGTCTATGAACCATGCCATGATATATCATTCAAATCCAGAGAAATCAAGGGCGTAATTTGAGAACTTAGGTCAGCACGAAAAGAATCCATGGTATTTTCATACCTACTGACCTCCACGAGTGAATTGAGGCAAAAGAGAACACCTCCAATTCACACTGCAACGAAAAATATGCCTCATCATCATACTAACCTACAAAAGGAAGCTCATCCTCTAACAGCTCAAATTGAAAAAATTGAAGTTCAGACATGCAAGAAACTTGAGCTGGCTAATCATCAAACCAGAAAATTTGTTATTGCTCAACACCATCACAAGTTGTATGTTGGGCCCAAGAGAAGCACTCAAACTCAAGCACATTGTCATCCATACTATGAGAAACTACACCTTCATCACAAAGGAAAGCTCCATATTCAAATTTACATACTTTTGGGACAACAAGTCGCCAACATACCCCATGATGACTCATGCTAATGAAATCTTCATTAGCACAAAAATTTAGATCGTGAGACACTTCATGCAAAGAGTTGCAGTCTTCAAATTGTCTCATTGTTTTGTCTCTATTTTGAGAAACTTGTTGTGGCACATGTGCTACTATGATCAAACTTGTGGCACACAACTCCCTCCAAATTCAACTCTGCAACAACACTTTCATGTGACCCTTTTGAAGTGCACTATGCATGAGGAAAACTACATGTTGCACACCAAACAAATAGGTTCTCATATGCTTCCATATGATCACCAACTTCGTGCTCTCCAAGTGCAAACTCATCACATTGAACATCATTAGTTGTACAAACACTTATCCCTACATTTGTCTCTTCATGTACAAATGCCTATGCTATTCTCATGCAAACCATCAATAGCAACTCAAAAATCAGAATACGGGACAAAGGAAGGTAAGAGACGAAACAAAAAAATATCTTCTTGTTCACCAAAATTACCAACA
>VDFB02290276.1:0-27798 GCA_007258455.2 Sequoia sempervirens | reverse complement strand
CTTCTATCAGGTACAATGTGTTGGGCAGCAGATAGTGAAAGGATAAATTGATAAGGGTACCCATAAACCAAATCCAGATCATTTCAGAGTCAAATAGATGAGTTATCAAACACATCAGGGATTTAAGAGTGAAAAATGACTTTTGGGGATCACCCAAGGAGACACATAAAGGCAGAATTAAAATTTGTAATTCTATGTAGGTCCTGGGATGATAGTTGATGTCCCTTCAAATCTAAACTATAACCATCAAAATATCTTGGGAAAGACCTAATCATTAACCTTCACGTCTAATAAGCACAATAATGAAATATTAATACTAGTGTTGAAGACCAGGCAGAGTCGTTGGCCACAATGCCCTGGAGATGATTTTGGTAAGAGGCCAACCATGCCACAAATAATTTAATAAACCAACATCTTTTTTGGCAGCTAGGCCTGACAACTTATTGCATAATTCTGAACACCTACTGATCTCCTTGTGTGTGGAACGCTGATTTCAGAACATCTTCAAGTTAGATATGAATATGCTAGTATCCCAATCAAAGGCCCAATTTGATGATATCCTTCACACTGTGCAGTTCATCCAACATCTCATCAATGTTGATTAAAAATATTTTACCCAGTTTATTCCAATTGCTTCTTGTCATAAATTCATGGACCATGAAAACCTTGCGTCTTCAATAGTTATACCCATGCCATTTGTGGGCTTTTGCTTGGAAGTACCTAAGATGACAAAAAACATATTCATAGCACCCTGAAATGTAGCAAGTGACAAAAGGGCATAATTTTGAACTCATAGTAACATCCATGTTCTTGGAATGCCGATTTTGGAACATCTTCTGATTTTGAAGCTCATTCGTCACCTCATTAATATACTATATTGAAAATTTGTCCTTAACAATTATCTTGTTCCATTCTCTAAAATTAATAGAGGTAGAAAGATCCATCTTTTTTCATCCTGGTGATGGATCATAGAGTGTGATCTGAAATATTGATTAAAAATTCTTTACACAATTTATTCCAACTGCTTCTTGTCATAAACTTGTTCTTCGAAAATTGTATATCTCTAATAATATTACTAGAGTCAAATGTTGATTTTTACTCTAGCCATAACAATCAAGTCCAAAACTTCATGTACCAAGCTCTCAATTTCTGTTCTATGATGACAAGGATAATGATAAGGCTTGTATTGACAAGCACGGATCCCGGTTGTATTTCAGTTACAAGTGTGGTATCATGTTTTGGTAGTAACCTCAGCAGAAAATCTCTAAAAGCTATTTCATGCTTATCACTGATTGCTAGTATAATTTCATCTTGTTTCTCTCTAACTGCTTTGAATGTGTAACATCTCATTACCAAAGCTGGGGTCCTTTTTCTGAATCATTTTATTAATAATTTAATTCTGATATGATACCAGCTTAATTGGTGGAGTTTGGAATCCCATAATTGTAATACTTTTCACCTTCCCAAATATAGAGATTCATGAAGAACTAGTGTTCCATGGGGATATGTCCCCAAGGACCTGGATGATGTCCTTGACATCCTGAGGAATCGGGGATTTGAAGGAGACGTTCCCTTTTTTCAGGACTGGACAGCCTGCTCCATTTGGTGCATATAAATTTTAAGAAGGTAAGATTTAAGGAAAATAATGCTAAAAACCCAGAAAAAGTTAAAAGGGGGGATTGCTATTGCAAATTCAGCACATTATATTTACTTTTTTAAATTTCAGCTGCTTTGTTTTTTAGTTCAAGTTATTTTAATAGCTGTCCCTCTGTCATCCCCAAATTGGGAAGTCTTTTGCCATCCCTGAAACCACATCCCCTATCCTCTAAACTCAAAAAATGTCTGTGGAGAACATATTCATTTCTTGCAGTCATTCAACAGCCAAACCTATATCAAACATGTGCATTGAGGAATGTTTCTATTTCCACTTTTTGTTATTATATAAACATATTGGTTTTATACATTGTTTGGTTTTGCAAACATTGAAAGTACAAAAGTCGGGAAATTTTTCTTTGTCAAAACACAAAATAATTTATATTTTGAACATATTTTCTAGCAGTAAATCGTAAGGATTTTAAGCATCATATTGTGTCCATGTACTAAGCATGAGAAATAAAGCAGAAATACTTACATTAGATGAATGTTCACAGTTAATATTGAACGAGCATAGTGGCAAAGGCTTGGGCATGGGAAATATTTGCATTGCCATTATCAAACCAAGAACAGAGATTCCACCTTATCAAAAAAACAGACCTGCAATTTTTAGAACCATAATGTTAAATGAGCATACAAATTTAGTTCTAACTAGTACCACAAATTGTATAAATGAACATGGAGCAACCAAAATTCAGAACAAGCAAGCAAGGGGACATGAAGATTTAACAGTAAGATTATTGTACAACTATTGTGTTTACAAATAAATGCCTTAAATATGAAGCTATGTTGCCTATACCTTTACTTTATTGTCATTATATTTCCTTATGTTGTATGATGATAGATGTAGAATCCCTCAAAAACAAAGGGGATCCCAAATGCTAGGTACCCATAAGAAGGGATGAATGTGAAGGACTCCATTGTGTAAAATCTTGCCACATATTTTTATCGTGTCCGTGTTTTGGAGGCCAAAGATAATTTGAAAAGTAGTAATCAGAATAAATTACAAGTGTTGCTGGTATTTCACTTATTTGTGACTATGAAAGCTAAGATGTAATGTTGGGACAAAACCCTTGATTGCTGTGGAGTGAAGTGGAAAAATTAGAAGGCTTGGCACTTATTGTATTAATCCTACTAGAGCCCATGCTTTGAAATGGTTCATATTCTTGAAAAAAGGTAGACCCTTACTCTATTCTCAGAAAGAGACATGATATGTACACATGCATTGTATATCTCCCACCACCTCTACTAACTTTTTTTTAAGATACAATATTAGGGTTCTATTGAGGGACCC
Organism: Sequoia sempervirens; assembly: GCA_007258455.2. Taxonomy (NCBI): domain Eukaryota; kingdom Viridiplantae; phylum Streptophyta; class Pinopsida; order Cupressales; family Cupressaceae; genus Sequoia; species Sequoia sempervirens. The sequence goes on along the minus strand of VDFB02290276.1, from coordinate 24,851 downwards.
CATCCCATCATATCAGTTTTAACAAACTACAACACAAAATACTGCATGCCAGAGATACAGCAGCTAAAGCATAGTACCAACTACAACCTATACTACCAACCATATCCCAAAAGAACTAGAAAAGGCTAACAGCATGAACAACCCCTAAAGATGGGCATAGCTGTGCCTAAGAGACCATACCACAAACATAATACAATTCTATGACAAAAAAACAAGAGTGAGAACACACGGTACCATCAGAAATTTAAGACAATTCAGACACCCCCACCTATTGAGACTATGCCATCGTGGAGGGGACTTCCATCTTTCCTGCATATGAGAATGGATACAGAGTGAAATACATTAATAGTTTCCACAGGCAGAATTTCAGGTCCTCATGCCACATCCAAAACATGATATTTAATATGATTTTTAGCAGCTCTGCACGATGCAATGCATGAATGATCCTTTCATCCTCTAGAATGGGAAGAGTACAGCTACTAACTACTTCTAGAACCCCGTAGTGATGACTGACCACCAGATTTTTTAGCACAAGGTTCAAATCTTTACAAGCAGCATCCAGAGATCTTAAATGATCTGTCAGAGCAGAACATGTGCATTGAGGAGCCTGGGATCCATCACATCATGCTTAGCCTCCACCATGCTCTTCTATGTTGACCCATCCCTACCACCTTAAGTAGTTTCATATACTCACCATTTTGAAATGATAAATATATTTTGTTCTATGTAGAATCAGTTTCCTAGGAAACATATCCCCAAGGGAGCAGGGACGTGAGGAAAGTCCCCACCACGTCCCCTCTTCCATTCCCAATGGGGATTCATCCCTTCCCATCGGAAAACATAGACATAATTGATTAGAAATAGGTAATATGATGTATATAAATTTACCAAGGAGAATTGTAATTCACCTTAATAATGCATTTAGAAAATTAACCAATTTGCTCTCTATTTTACTGGTGGTGGAAAACAGGGTAAATCAATTGTAAGTATTAGATGCATAATTCGTCCTCAATGCTAGAAAATCTATAGTATACTTAAAAAATTTGTAGGCATATTGTATTTGTGACAATAAATGATAAAAATTATGCTGTATGTAAATACAAGATAACATGTGTAATGCTATTTGTTGTATTCTATTCAAAATAATTTTGCACCGAACACACTATAAACTAGGAAACTTCAACAAAAGAGAATGATATATTCACAAGATCTCTCAATTTTTAGGGTAAGTATACATTATTTATTAATAATTATTATAATTATGATTCATAAATATTAATAAACAGAGTTGCATGGTAGATATGAATATGGTATTAAATACAAATACCTTCAATTTTCAAGATCCCCAATATAGATACAGAAATTACATAAACATACATTTATTCAATTATTTATACATCAAAGGGTATAGAACATAGATTTAAAAGATATTTACACATTTTTTGCTTTTTATAGTTTAGTTTATAATGTTTATTTTTTTGTATTATGTTTGTGCATGAGAGAGATCAATTTTTGTCATGTTTTTTATTTTTATTTTGAATGTTTTTTCATAAACCTTAAACTCAATATGGCACCAAACAATGTGGTGTCATATCTAAATGTATTGAACACAACCCAAATATATGCTCATATAAAGATACGTAGATATGGTATCAATGGTACATCCAACAATATTATATCTATATTCAATACCTGATACACAAATACTTGTATCCATACGAGAGATAAGTACCCACTAACTCTACTAATAAGTAATCATATACAGATTTTAATTTATCAGAGTCAACATCATGGAACTAAAATCATATTCCAACTCATAGAATGAAAACAATGAGTTGTTCCTTTTTGTATTGTTGTGGATGAGAATCATTCCTTTTGTATTGTTGTGCGATGTAGAATCACTATATTTTCATTTGCACTTTTTGTCTACTATTATTAATCAAATTATAAAGATTGCATAAAATATGTGTAATGTTAAATACAATTAAAAAAGACATTTTTCTTCATGAGCTAGGGTCGTGTTAGTTTTATGTTGCTACCACCTCCCTCTTCTAGGTGCCCATGCCTCCTCCCTCTTACCAAGATAAGACCGTTTGGTCACATTTCCCTAAAGAAAAGAATGCTTTGCCAAAAAAAAATGAATTGGATGCAATTGCAAACAACCTATCAAAGAAAGCGTGGATCTTCACGTTGCCAAAAGATGGGATGAAGTCCCCACAGTGGATATCCCTCATGGGCATGTCAATGAAAGACTGGCCGATCTCTCAAAGCATGTATCAATGGTCCTCTGGTGCATGGCCCTCTCCCAAATCACTAGAACAATGGGTTGACAAAGAATGGAGGACGAAAATCTCTGGCAACATTGAAATGTTTCTATGTGGTAAGGGTTTTTCTATTGCCTCCTTCATAGGTAAAGAATACAAGAACTTGATATTCAAAAGTGAACCCTACTAGGCCCTTGTGGTCTCTATTTGAAGAACTAGAACCCTAACTTCAACCCCCTCAAAGAGACCCCTTCCAAGATGCCTATTTGGGTTTGGCTTCCCTTCCTCCCTTTGCACTTGTGGCACGGAGATGCATTTCATCCCATTGGAAATACAATTGGTGTTGATAAAATGCAGGCTTCACCAAAAGAAGGAAACTTCTTAGTAGAACGAAACTATGTGGAAATGGACCTCATCAAAGGGCTCCCTAAAGCTATCAATTTGAGGATGAGTGATCTAATCTTCTCTCAAAAGCTTGATTACAAACAAATTCCTTTCAAATGCGATTTATGCCATGACCATGGACACTTTCTCAAAGATTATCCAAAGACCTTTAAGGAAGCCAAATCAAATGATTGTCCAAATGCGAGATTCCAGCTACCTTGACAAAGAAATAGTAGATGCCCAAAAATCAAATCAACCTAGTAAGGAGCCCACCACTTCTAATCCCATTATAGCTTTAGCTGAAGCCATTGAGGAAGAAGAGACAAATATCGAATATGAGGAAGAGGCCCTTCCTAAAGAGAATGTGTGAAAAGAGCAAGATGAGCATAACTCCCCCATTTAGACCAAGATATGAAGCATTCCTATTCAAGGCAATGAGAAAAATGTAGAACAGACAAAACCTCCTTCCTTCTCTTCGACTCATAAAACTCAATCCTTAGGAAAAAAAACATAAAGGTGTGTTTAAAAGAGGCAACAAAAGACATTGCTACTAGCACATAAGCTACTATAGAATCAACCCTCAACGCCAAAAACAAACTGGGTAAATGTTGCTAGTTCTTTCTTAGAATATAAGAGTCTTAGGGGATAACCACAAAAAATATTGTATTAAAGACCTCTTGTGCGATAGAAAACTAGATATTCTTCTTATTCAAGAAACTAAATCTGCAATTTTAGATGCTAACAACATAGTTAAAAAAGTTTGGCCTTCTTGTGAAACATTGATGTTTCGTCAAATGGAGCTTCAAGTGTGGTCATCAATGCCTAGTCCTCCAATTTCACACTTGAAGATTATTTTTTGAATGCTAACTAGATCAAAACCACCCTGAGAGAAAAGATCACTAATATGTACTCTCCAAACCATCCTCTATATATAAGTGCTTGCAAGGCCTCCATTGATGAGAATGCAAGTCAATTTTTTCCTACAAATTGGGCAATCATGACTTGGAAGACATCACAACTTAGAAGACATGGAGGATATCATGAGCACTCATGACTTGGAAGACATCAAGCCTAGTAAAGGAAAATATACTTGGTCCAACAAGAGGGTTGGATGTGATTACATAGCCACCAAGTTAGATAGGCTTTTACTCTCTAAGGAGCTTTTAGAGATGTTTTGCTCTCCTTTTAACATTAATTCCAAAAGAAGCTCAAGTTGTGAGTATAGACTAGTATAGGCAACATCACAAACTCCATGGGGCTATCAATTCTTTCCTTTTAGCATTAACTTCAAAAGAAGCTCAAGTTGTGAGTATAGACTAGTATAGACCAATCTCCCTTTGCAACGCATCCTATAAAATCATCTCCAAAATCATTTCCAAAAGGCTTGAAAAGATCATTTCTCTTCTTATTTCAAAAGAGAAACCTAGTTTTGTCCTGAATAGGCACATCTCTAAAGGAATCATCACTGGGAATCCATTCACTCCAACACTCAAGATAATCAATAGTCATGGCCATAAAATTGCATATGGAAAATGCTTTTGATAGGCTTAGCCACAAAGCAATCTATAGCACTTTGCACATGTTTGGATTTGATGATAATATTGTGGGATGGATAAAGGAATTTACTAATTGCCCCATCAATCAATAGCAACCAAACAATTTTTTTCAAACTCTCTAGAGGATTGAGGCAAGGGTGCCTCGTCTCACCCTTTTTGCACATTATTTCTACCTAGTTCCTTGGCCACACTCTTGAATAGAAAAGATAGTCAAAAATACTTCTAAGGATCCCCACTTTCCAAGGTGGAAAAGAACTTAATCATGCTCAATTGCAAACAACACCATTTTGTTAGGGAGAGCTACACCCTAAATTGTCAAGAGGGTCACCTCTATTTTAAAAGTCTACTTTTTTCCAACTAGCTACTTGGTGAACAAAACAAATCTATTATATACCAGTCTCATTCCCATCTCAAAGAAGTTGCCCTATATGAGTACAATTGTAGAAACCCCTATTCTCACTATTTCTGAAACTGCTTGTTTTTTTGCTTGTTTTTGAGTGTTTTGAAGTTTTTAGGTTTTTGCATGCAATGATAATAGAATGCGAATTTGAAAGAAATGTAAGCAATGACAATAGAACTAAATTTTTATACGCCAGATGAGAAGCTTCTTGTATTTATTTGCAAAGATGGTAATGCTAAAGTAGAAAAGACAAGGCGTACAATAATGAATCTTTATTTTTAATAAATTTCTAGAAAGTCCAGAACATGCCTGTAGCCGCCTGAAGAAGCTGAGGAATAGTACGATCTGCCCTTGCCATGTTTTCTCCCACTGTGAAATGATGGATAATGATCAAGAAACCCTAGCCGCCCCTGTTGATGTTATTAATAAGCCAAGGAATGAAGCGCTTGGCCTTAGATGAAAAACACGTCCCACTTGCAGCTCTTTGTAACTGTACGGCCAGCAACCAGCAAGTGATGAATTTGTACGGCCCTTGAATGTTGTGTCCAGAGCATGAAATATGGACGCCTAAAAATGAAGAAACCCTCCTGGAAGAATTTCAAATCAAAACTCTGAAGATAACTCAAATGCTGAAGTTCTGTGATAACCTCTGGATGAAGCTATCTCTCTGACAAGCAATAGATCAGCTGAGATTTCACAGCCTCTGAACTGCAGACACTGAAGATGGCTCGTTCTCCAATGCAGAATGAAAATTGGAACCCTAGGCTCTGTTCTCAGAAGAAGCACTTGGCAAAAATTCGATTTCATAACATAATGATCTTTTTTCACAATGAAATCCTTATATTCTTCAAGAAGTCGACTTCTCTCCAAAAAAGCATCATTTAAATAAAATTGGATTTTCACTTTTAATATTTCCATAGTTTGCACACACTTTTAATTATAATTAATAATTAAAAAGTGGCCCCTTCTTCATGTTGGTCGACCCCTTCGTTTAAGTCACTTAAGTTATAATATTTAAATATATTATAACTTTATAATATAAGCTTTTAAATAATTAATATTTATTTATGCAAACAAATATTAATATCTCTCCCAAAACAGATCCAAATGACGAACCGTCTGAAGCCCGATGATAAGTGACTGAAACAACATACGACCAAAGCATACTGCTAAAAATAGCAGGGGTGCTTTGCTGAGTGACTCAACTTACTAAAAATAGTAAGTCAAGCAAATGATGTCCAGACGACTCCGAACAAAAGCCAAGCTAAATGATTCTGCCAACCGAAGCCAAGCCAAGCCTCAACCAGACCCTCTATCCACCCTATCAGCCTACGAGGGTCACATAATAGGCTAGTCAATGATCTGAGAGATGTCAACTGGAAGGGGACATTACAACAATTTAAATTGCTTCTATTGGAGTTGATTATTGAACCCCACAACTCCCATAAATCACCTACAACCAAAACACCTATCACAATAGAGAGACAAAGCAATAGATTTTGCTATACAACTTGAAGATTCTACTGATGCAATAATCTCCTAAATTATTAGAATTACAATAATGAATCCTTATGAAAAGGAAAAAGTAAAAAGAAACCCTAGATGAAACCTTAGGTGATGATTAAGTTAAATCATGATAAATGTCATCATATGTTATGAGACAAAAAAGCACGTGACATATTAATAAAAAAGCATTTCCTAAGTTTAGCTTAAGTGTAATAAAGTAAAAATGGGATCTAATAATTAATTAATGATTCATTAATCTATAGGTGATTTTACTATTTTACTCAAACAACCCTTAAGTACAACTTAGGGAGAAGCTAAAAACCTAATGATGAATGCAAGAATGGATGCATGAACGGGTCCTAGTTACAAGGCCTAATGAGGTACCCATGTACAAATAAACAAATCTCTCATAACCAGAGAAAAGAAGAAAACCTCATGGAAAAAAACTCATCTCCAAAAGAAAGAAAAAAGAAATAAATGCGTACATGTGACAAAAGAATGTAGGACTCAATATGTTCCTCGAAAGTACTACTTTGGTCACATAAGTACAATCAAGATCCCCCCCCATAGGAGAGAAAAGAAGAGACAATGAATCCCCCCCACAAGGAAGTAGCTCATGTGCCAAAAGTGAGTGCGAAGAAGATTATTTACAATGATCCAAAATCAAAAACATTGTTCCTCCCCTTCAAAAGAAACAAATCCAATGGAAAATGTAGAAGAAACTCCCTAAAGAGAGATGGGAGAAAAGGTCTCATGAAGTGTCCCTCAAAAAACTGCTCAAGTGTCCACATGTATGAATAAAAAGATGCCATATTAAATGAAACAAATCCAAAGAATTATGGAGATCCTTGTAAAACAACCTCCAAAGGTAATGAAAATGTGATGATAGGTGTGTTGTAGCTATCATCAAAGAGTAAGTGAATATCCTCAAGTATGTCCCCAATATCTGCAGCATGTGACTCGACAAATAACTCTACAATATCTAGCAAAAAATCATCCCACAAAGCTGAAACAAAAAGGCTAGTGACATCCTACTAAATTGAACTGATCGTTGAAGAAGCAAGTGGTGGAGGACGTGGAAGCACAACATAATTCTCATGAACCAAGGTGGATGGAAGTACACATAGGTTCAAGTGATCAGACTTCTCAAATATCCAATCCACTCTGGATGCATGAGAGTGTAAACTAGTCAATGGAGCTGCAAGATCATTTGGAGAAAAATGTGTGAAGGCATACAATCAAGATGCATGATCAACCGTCCCAACTACAATAATCTCTCTACTCTCCAAGTCTCTAATAAGAATTGAGTCAGGTGTGAACTCAACAAGCTTCCCTGCCCCACTTTGTGTAATTTAATAGATGGAAAGGAGATTGGTGGATAGTGAAGGAACACAAAGTACATCACGGAATGTGCCATCATCAATATCACTAGATCCTTTCCCACAAACACTCATATAAGTGTTGTTTCCCATCAGTATGTGTGGTGAACAACAAAGATCAATGAAGAGTACATATCCTAAGATGAAGCCATGTGATGTGAGGCTCCTAAATCAAGAAGTCATCATCTTGACTAAATACTGGTGGATGTAGAGAGTGCATGGTGTTTCATCTTATCTACTCTACTTCCCATGTCAACTGACCCTAATTGTGTAGGTGATGATGTCAAAGTAGAGGATGCACCAGATGACATAGATGAAGGCAACTAAATATTATTCTTCTATAGAAGTTGTTTTAGCTCATCACTTTGTTTTGCATAACACTGATGCTCGTCATGTTCCTACTTCTTATAGTATGCACATTTCGATCTCTCCTTATTAGATGATTCCCCCTTAGAAGAGAGAGAGGACTTAGAGGTATCTTGTGAATGTGATTCCTTTGCTTGCTCATTGTTCTTGTAGTCCTTGTGTTTTTGTTTCTTTCCTTTACTATTTAAAGCCTTCAGATCTTTGGTTCTTTCTGTTGCAAGAAGAGCTTGTAGTTTGGAAGACTTCAATATGCCCATTTGTACCAACTTTGCTTGTTCCCAGGTGAGTGATGTAGCAAAATCATCAAGTGATGGCATATGAAATCTAGTACCAAGTGCATCTCTAGTAGCATAGAAGGTAGAAACAAATACTGAATAATCAATGGCAAGGATGGAAAAAATCAACTGAGAGTGTTGTTTCTCAATACCACATTGTGACAACTGCAATCTGAGAGACTTGAGTTTGTTGAAGAAGTCTTGGATACTAACAAAATATGTAGGATTCAAACCAATAAGTTCATTCTCCAACTAAAAACCTCTCAATGTATCCTACTTCCTAAACAAGGACTCCAATTGAGTCTAGCTTTGATTGGGTGTAGTGCTAGACTCAACATGAAATAGGAGATCAAGAAACATAGATATGCATGATGTCCCAAAAGCTTCATCACATTTGTTATACCATTTTCTCTTCTCTACAACTGTTGTTGGTTCAAATTCTATATCCATGGTCAAGTTGGATCCATTATTTGTTTTAAAAAATATAAAAAATTGAAAGAGAAATAGTAATAAAACCCTCACGATGCAAGAAAATTACCCCCTTGTTCCAAAAAAATTGACCTTGTTTGCACTTCTTCCAAGAAAATAACCAAAAGGGAAAACCTGAGATATGATGAAAATAATAGGTACCTAGTAAATATTCTAGAAAAATTGGTCTAAGATATGTGTAGAGGGTTGAATCAACTTTCCAACACCGCAAGAATCAAAAAAAGAGATCCAAGTCAAAAATTATGAACCTAGGAGTGAAAACGGGTAGATATAACTTCAACGGGCAATAACTTTCACCAACAAAAAAATATGGAAAATTTACCAACACCATTGGATAGAGCTTGGAACCAAATTTTCAACGATATCTTGTTTGTGAAAAGTAGAATTTGTATGCCCAAGTTATACCCGATATTCCAAAACTGCTCCAATATGGCTTGTAAAGGCAAATAGGGGGCTTAAAACTTTGGCCCTTGGTCCTATGAAGGACTTGTAGTTCAGTGCTGAGGGATTGAGCTGACGATAGCCCCTAGATGCCAATGACTGTCCACTAGCGCCTGGTGAGGTCGGAGAGGGGTAGGGGCAACGAGAAACAGTATAGCCGCAATGGCGGTGGTAGATCATAGAGAGGTGGCGACAGAGCATCTCTACAATAACGAATGAGCATGGTCGCCAAAAAAATAGCGATAGCTTGAAAACTTTTGCAGAGGCCGCCTAGATGATGTTAGCTACTTGAAAAATGCACAATTGAAGGCAATTTTAAATAACCTGCCAAAAATCATACAAGTTGTCGATAAATTGTGCTAGTAGCCAATTTATTCCTAAAGGCTAGATCTCTTAAAAATTGAACATGAAATTACAAATCTAGTGCTCTGATACCATGTTGGAGTTGATTGTTGAACTTCACAACTCCTAGAAATCACCTCCAACCAAAACACCTAGCACAATAAAGACAAAGCAATGGATTTTGTTATGCAACCTAGGAATTGTATTGATATAATAATCTCCTCAATTATTACAATTACAATAATGAATCCTTCTGAAAAGGAAAAAGCAAAAAAAACCCTAGATGAAACCCTAGGTGAGAATTAAGTTAGATGATGACAAGTGTCCTCATCATATGCTATGAGACAAAAAAGCACATGACCTAATAACTAAAAAGCACTTCCTAAGTTTATCTTAAGTGTAATAAAGTAAAAAGGGGACCTAATAATTAATTATGAAGTGATTTTACTATTTTACTTTAACATACCTCAAATTCACAATCTTCTCGAGAGGCATCTAGCATTCCTAAGCAAGATGTTATCATGCAAGATTTAATTCCTTGGTTAGGAACCACACTTGGGATCTTGTGCCCATTCCTAAGAGAAGGAAACTTGTTCAATGCAACTAGATCTATCGAACAAAATTTGTAGCAAATGGATCAATGGATAAGTTTAAGGCATGATTGGTTGCAAATGGTTTTTCCTAAGTTCCTAGTGTTGATCATAGTTGTAAAACTCAGACTTGGCATTAACTTGGCAAGCCTAAAAAAATTTAAAACTCAAGACTTGGCAAAAACTCAAGGAAAAACTTGGCAATAACTTGGCAAATTTATCGAACATTTGAAAAAAAAATATTCTTCAAAAACAAATATATGCTAAATTTGTATAACATATTATTGATTTCCATTACATATAAATCAAAATTTGAATTTAATATATATCAAAACAAAAAACAAGTTCAACCTTTGAAAACATATGAACTTCAAGTTTCAGTATCAATGAAAATTATAAATCATAAATTTCATCTATGACTAAAGCTTGAAAAAGTTCGAAGCCGTTGTTTGGGTGTTGTTGAAGTAGATGGTATAGCTGCAATATCCTCAATAGGAGCCTCAATGGGTGCCTCATCAAAAGTGATAGGATCAAACTGTCATAAAAGATTTCCTTACTTTTTATTGTCATGTTTGATTGCTTTTTGCAATTTCAAATTTTCAACTTTCATTGTCATGTAACATGTTTGATTGTTTTTTGCAATTTCAACTTTCATTGTCATGTAACATGTTTGATTCTTGTGCACGGTTCCTTGCCTCCAATAGAGTTTGAGTCTAGTGGTAAATAGAAAATTTGGTGATTAGCTTCTAAGTTCTATCCATAATTTTCCATCAAAGTGTGATGAAATTAAAAAAAAATCAGATGATGTAATCAAGAATCGTTTTTCCATGCCATTGCTTGGTGTTGATGAGTTTTACCATGGTGGATTTCCTAGTATCTTTTTCAAATGGCAGGTTGCATGGAATAGGAATCCACCACAATAAAACTTTCCCATGCAATCTGCCAATTGAAAAAGATAATGCTCTAATTGAATGGAATAGGAATCCACCATAGTAAAACTTTTCTAGGTTCAAGAAAATACAATTTCATTGGAAGGATGAACAGCAAAATTTCTCAAAAAGAATGGACCTGAAAGATAGAACCCAATGCTCAATGGAGTTTGACAATTTGTCAATGCTATGGCATTATTTGTAATGACCCAAGCCAAATTTCTATGCCAAAATTTTGAACTCTTCCCAATGCTTAATGGATAGGCATTTTGTCAAACAGTTAGCATGTAATCATATTTTGACACCAATTCATAAATAATTATCACAGAACTGATTTTTTTTAAATACAGCTGCTCATAACACCTTTTCATCAATTAAACACTAGAAAAATGTGTACATCAAATATTAATTAACAAATATAGAAGTTGTTGTAGCAAACTGGTGAATACAGAAATATTTCAGAATATTCATATTTCACAGAAAATATATATTGTATGTTGACCTTTGAAAGATGACCAGCAGTCCAAATCAGCAGTCAACACCTATTTTTGATCAACTCTTGAGTTGTATGACTCCATGTGAGGTGTATGGCCTCCTGACGAATTAGTATGGTAGCCTCTAAGTGTTGCGACTCCTATCTTGGATGGTACGGCAGCCTATTGAGGGGTGCAACTCATTTGGAAGGGGCTGTTCTGACTTTGTGAGCCCACCAATATGCTATGTTGGAGTCTTTTAAGATTTTTCTACCTTCAAACAAAAGCTTCGAACCATTCCTCTTGGCTTTGGATAGATATGGCTCTTCTAGGGAATGGCTGGGTATGATTCCCAGCATTAATAAATTTTTATTATTATTATTTTATTTCCTTTTTCACTCAGCTCCAATTCGTTAACCAAAAATCACTTGCACACACTACACTAAGTCTTCTAGTTTCTTCACTCTTGCACACACTGCACACAAATTTATTATTTGCCTATAAATTTAATAAATTTGTACTTGCACACCTGGCAAACCTGTAAATTTGTGTCCTTTGGAAAGATAATTCTTTTCAAGCAATTTCTCACACAATCTCCTTTAAATCCGCACACCCGTGAATTCTAGATGAATCCACCAAGGTTGGCTGAAATGGGTTTTCGTCCAATCAACCAAGAAGCCCAAGGGTTTTCATCCTAAGGTTTGTTGAACTGAAAGCAAAAGCTCTCAAAGCTCTCCAAAGTTCCAAACAAATAGCAAATCAAGAATGAACTGCTTTTTTGGCTCTCAACTCTTTTATATCCATCTTTGAGAGAATTATTTAATTTTCCTTTATTTAATTTCATTTTCTCGACCTGCCTTTTTTTATACTACAGGGGTGTCCCCACGACCCAACCCAACGGCCCAGCAGCCCATACCTTGGGTACCTAGGGCGAGCTGGGGCGAGACTAGTCCCCTGCGAGTGAGATCCCCCGCCCGCAAGAAGTCCCACCTCTTAAACCCGGGAGTGGAGTCGAACCTTTCTCGACCTGCTTTAGAAATTCTCCATTGACATAAAATAAAGTCACTTTATTAAAATAACCAAGGCTTAGCTTTTAATTAATTAAACATAAATAATCCCGAGAAGCTTAGGACTTTAAAATTTAATTAATTAATTATTTTTATGACCTTTTCAAATAATTAAAATTAGTATCTTTTAATTTATTTATTTTTTGACAACTTAATTTTAATCATTTAATTATTCCCTAAGGTCAAATAAAAGGGGACATTACATTCTTCATGAAAAACTCCTATCCAAATTTTGGAATTTTTAATCAATGTGTGAAGTCTTTATTATCATCCTAAACTCCTAGTAAATGTCATATGAGAAATATTGATGTTAATCCTTCCAACAAATATCAACCATCAAATGCAAAGTATCATAATAAATGTCATATGAGAAATATCATTGTTCATCCTTCCAAGTTTCCAATGAATATCAACCATCAAATGTAGACTATTATAATAAATGTCATATGAGAAATATTGTTATTCATCCTTCCAAGTTTCCAACAAATAATAATATCAACCATCAAATGCAGACTATCATAATAAATGTCATATGAGAAATAATGTTGTTCATCCTTCCAACGAATATCAATCATCAAACACAAAGTATCAGAATAAATGTCATATGAGAAATATTGTTGTTCATCTTTCCAACAAATATCAACCATCAATCTACCACAAGCAAAGTATAGCCATGAATCTAGTAACAAGAATAATAATGATTACTATTTATCAAAATATAATGGTAAGCCAATCTACATGCACTAACAAAGCAATTGTTAGTGCTTGCAAATCGGCTTATCGCATTCATGCAAGGGCTCAGCAAATAAAAAGCAAAAACAAAACCTCCGTTATCACGCTTCTAGTCACGTGCCCTAAGTCACTACAGTCATCCTCAATCACATCCTGGAAATACTTGAAATCACATCAACTTTTTAATGTTTAAAAGAAAAAAAGTTTTTATACCAATTTTGGCGAGTTTCTGATAGGTTTTCATGCAAAAATCAAGAGGTTTTTGAGAGTTTTGCAGTGAGTTACTCACCACTGGTTTTGTCTTGTGAGTTTTGCAAGTAATCATAGAGTTTTGTAACTATGGTGTTAATTGCTCTAAGGCCTTTGCACCCATAGCAAAGATGAACTACATTTGACTCACACTTGCTATTGCTACAAACCATCACTAGGAGGTTCACCATATGGACATGAAGAGTGCATTTCTTCATGGAGACCTTGTCGAGGAGAAATACAAGGAGCAGCCACATGGTTTTCTATAGGATTCTTCCTTGGTTTGCAAAATTAGTAAATCTATGGCCTGAAGCAAGTCCCTCAAGTTTGGTACGCCAAGATGGCTTCCTTCCTTCTCATAGTTGGGTTTTCTCATTGCCATTTACATCCAAATGTCCACATTTTACAAGATGATTTTCTCCCTTTCTAGTTCTCTATGTTGACGACCTATTCATCACAAGAAGTGGTTCTTCATACATTGCTGCAATGAAAATTGTCCTTCATGATAGATTTTTTATGACTAACTTCGGCTTGTTGCATTTTTTTCTTGCTATTGAGGTATCTCAATTTTCTTCTAGAATTACCATTGCACAATCCAACTATGCTCTTGATTTGCTCTTGTGGTTTCATATGGCTAACTACAAGCCTACTCTGCTTTCCTTTCTTTTAGGTGTCAAACTTGAGGCCTAGTGCTCTTCAACTTTGATTGATGGTACCTTGTATCAACAACTTGTTGGGAGCCTCATTTATTTGATTCATGCTGTTGGAAAAACGAAGAAGATTGACTATCTCTACAGTTTTGTGTTGTCATTGATGTCACCATGTTGTGACTGCAAGGTTAAGGCAGTGCTTGATCCAGTATTTTGGTCCGGTATCTGAACCGGTATTCGAGCTACACTCTCCGGTATTCTAGTCCACATTTTCAAGCAGTTAGTTGTTGGCGCTTGCAATTTTGGGAAATGGTTTGTAGGCATCAGGAGCACGTACTCTCAATATCTCACGTATCTAGTGCTCGTACAGAATGTTTTTTTGTTTTTTGCATTGAAGTCTATTCCTGGCCGACTTCTTGGGGTAATTATGATATGGTGAATTAATTTTGCTATGCGGATATATGTGCGACCTATTTTAGGTCCCTGCCGACATAATGAAGCGTGCTGGAAGTTTGAATTATTTCTTGAAATATTTTGTGAATGATTGAAGCCGACGGTTGGTAATTTTGGTAAATATAAAATGCATCTAATTAGGCCGACCTAATTGATGCTTGCGGGAAAGATCAGGTATATAAATGAATATGTTGGACAGTTTTAGAGCGAAGAAGTGAGAAAGAGACAGACGAATAGAAGTATGCATATGCAAAGTTAATAAAGCAGTTGGTAGTGAGCGAAAAGGATGAAGTATGTTGAATCAGTCTATTGAGCATCACCGGAACTGCATCAGCACTTGTTAGGTTCACTATTCTCAATTCATTTTGGCTGTAAAGCCCAATTTTGTTTTGTAAATCCTTTTGTAAGCAGTGAGCCTCTCTTGTAAGCAGTGAACTTTTGTACTCAGACAGTGAGTCCTTTCAGGTCAATGAGCCTTTTATTTTCAGTTTAAAACTACTTTATACTAGGAGTTGATCCTCACCGTGGTTTTTCCCTTCTTAGGTTTTCCAAGTAAAATCTAGTGTTTATTGTGTTGAATTGCTTTCTGTTATCTTTTTTTCAATGCTCATCCTTAATGACAAATAATATGATTATGGAATTGATATGTGTTGAAGTTTTTGAATTTGAATTCTGCGACAACTAATTCACCCCTCCCCCCCCTCTCAGTTGTCCTGAATCTTGTTGTGACCTTTTCACACATCACCCCATTCAAAATGGGGACCCCCTAATTTCTGCTTCGTTCCTCGTCTTTTGGCTTTGGTTTTCTCTCTCTCTCTCTCTCTCTCTAGGGGATGTGCCCGTCTTTGAGCTTAAACGTGAAATTTTGGCTGTCTGAGAATTAGGGTTTTGAATCCTCCAGTCAGTGCGAGGTCAAATTGGGTGAGTAAATTGAAATCTGAGCTTGGCATTGTAGTCAGTAAGCTTCTAGCATGTCCCCAGCAAAATTTCATTGAATTCTGACAACTTACTATTTTTAGTAAGTACCTAATTTGGGACATTTTCTCAGCACTTTTGAAGTTCTAACCGTCACACTGCATCCAGGACACGTCAAACTGTTTGTCTGCAAAATTTGAGCCAGTTTTGCCAGCTTTCTATTTTTAGCAAGTATCACCTTCAGAAGCAGATTTTAAGGTTTGCATGCGAAGTTTTTCAGTGCATGTCTAGAGAATATTTATGGGTTTTCTGAGACCTACGCAGTGATATAACATGCAAGATGAGATGATAACTTTCAGCAGTCTTCACTTCGGAGGCTATTTTTAGGGTTTGCATGTTGGAATTTTCAACGCATGTCTGTACATTCTTTATGGGTTTTTCAAGAGCTACGCAGCAAGGTGACATGCAAGCTGAGTTGGTCACTTTTTCAGTGACTTACTATTTTTAGCAGGATCACTCCGGCAGCTGCCCAGCACCTCAATGTCACGAATAGGGCAACACGCAACAGAAACGGGGTCAAACGGAGATCATTTGAGCAACATGCAAGTCAGATTAGGGTTTCCAGCTTCGGGACCCAAAATGAGGGGTCAAATGCCAGAATCTCCGAAAACCAGTGTATCCCACAGCGATCAGTATCTTTCAAGGATTCCACTGGTGAAATTTGAAGGCAATTTGAGCACTTACTATTTATAGTAAGGCACTCTAGAAACAGACTATAAATAGCAGGTCGGCGCGAGACACCAGTGTGAACAGGCAGGTCAACCCATGAGGATCACGTCAAACAGATTTCCAAGTTGAACGAAGTTGCAGAAGTCCTGAAATCAAGCGGTTACTATAAATAGTAAATCACCTCCAAAAACATGCTATAAATAGCAAGTCAGCACGAGATGGCAATGTGAACAGATCAACTAGGTCACGAGGATCCTGTGGCGTGAATTCCAAATCAATCCAAGCTTCAGAAGGGTGAAAACTAGAAACTTACTAAATATAGTAAAACAGGAGCGAGCAAGCCAGAAAAATGTCTAAGTCTGAGAAACTTCCTTCACCCCCTGTGAAATGCGCCCAAGATGAGACTGGCAGAAGGATGGAAAAAGTTTCAAATGTTAAAATTCCTGCTCACCCCCTCAAATGCGCCCTCAAGGAGAAGAAGCTATGAAGAAAATTTGTCTAAGTATTGTAAATTCCTGCATGACCCCCTAAATGCGCCCAAAATGACAGGAAAAAGGACAAAAGTTTGTGGAAATTCCTTCACCACCTTGCATATGCGCCCAATGTGGAAGAGGCTGGAGGAAGCATTAAGGCGTTGAAGAAGAAATTCCTCCTCCACCCCCTAGATGTGCCCAAGTGAGCTAGGTAAAAGACAAAAAGGGTTGAAAGTTCCTCCTCAGCACATGAAATGCGCCCAAGTCATCTTGCCTTGGAGGATACGCTAAGTGTTGTTAATTCCTGTTGGGGTCATGAAATGCGCCCAAGTTATCTAGCTATGAAAGACATGAAAAAAAGTTTCTAAGGCATTGCAATTTCCTTCACCACCCCCTAAATGCGCCCTCATATAGTCAAGGTGAAGAAAATGTGCTAAGGCGTTGCTAATTCCTCCTCCACACCCCAAATGCGCCCAAGGAGAGAGATAGGGTGAGAAAATGGCTAAGGCAAAGTATAAATTCCTCCTTGACCCTCAAAATGCGCCCATCTCCAAGAGGTGTGAGGAAAAGTTTACCAAGGCATTGGGATATTCCTGCTTGACATGACAAATGCGCCCATATTCAAGGTGAAGCTAAGACATGTGCTAAGGCGTTAATTCCTCCCCAACATGTAGAATGCGCCCAAGGGTATTGAAAGTGGTGGCTCTAGGAAAAATTCTAAGTATTGTTAATTCCTCCACCCCAAGCAAGATGCGCCCAAAGTGAAGAGATAGTGGTGAACAAAATGTTAAGTGTTAGGACTTCCTCCTAGACCTCTCAAATGCGCCCATGCTAGTGATGGTATTTAAAATTTTTCTAAGGCACAAAATTGCACCTCCTCTAGGAAAATACGCCTAAGCTTGAGAGAAGTTGATAAGATTTGCTAAGGCATGGATAAATTGGCAAGAAGTCAGAATGCGCCAGCTTCATGAGGTTGAAGAAAATTGTCAAGGCAAAGCAAGAAAATACGCCCAGAGATGAAGAATGAAAATGAATTTTGATGAAAATATTTTTCTAAGGTATAAAATTCAAAAAATTAAAAGTACCCCTTCGTTTATAGACCCATGAGTTTGATGCTTTCTGAAGGGAATTTTCTTCTGGGTACTGGATATCCTCGACAAGGAATTGATTTTAAATTTTTCCACGCCTTACCAAGGATTTTAGGATGAAGATTTTTGATGGGCGCCTGAATAATGAAGTTTCCTAAGGAAAATTAAAATTTTCTAAAGCAAGGAATAAAAGGTGTGGTTAGAAATAAAATGCCTTGAATGATGAATTTGAAATTGAATGCCTAGATGAATTTGATTAAATTTTTTGTGAGAATAATCTTCTCAAGTCAGAGATGGATGAAATCAAAGTATCAATACCTCAACTGGTAAAATGAATTTCTTAAGGGGGAGCCATTGAATTTAATTTTTTTGAAAGATGATTTAAAAATGCTAAAGTAAAATACGCCTAGACCAGTGGAGATGAATCTTCTTGAAATTCTAGAAGGTCAAAATATTACAGACGCTAGATGCCAAGTGTTGCAGCTGCCAGAGGAGGGAAAATCGAAATTTGAACGTACTGGCTAAACTTAGCTTCTTCTAGAAATCGACTTGGCTATAAGAATGGAGATGATTTTCATTTCCTTTATCAGTTGTTGAAGTGCAAAACTTGGTGAAGAAGTTCGACTTGAGCTCTGAAGTAAAAGAGGATTGCAGTGTGAGGAAAGTTCAATGTGGAAAAATTTGAACTTGGGCTCTAGTTGTGAGAGTGTTGAAGCTGAAGTTGAGCATTGAGGAGAAATAAATTTGAAGCTGAGAAGTTGCTGAAGCAAGCTTGGGTCGATTTTTCTTCTAAGTGCTGAAGTAGTATTGCTGCAAGAAAATTCTCTAAGTGTCGAAAGTTCGAAGTCGCTGCAGGAGGAGTTGAGGTTTGAAGTTGAAATTTAGTGTTGCAGCTTCTCATTTTTGAAAGTCTGCCGGCAGCCCCAATGAAATTTGATTTTTCTAAGTTAAATTGCTGATGACTATCTTTTGTTTTTGCATAATGGCTGAAGTAAGAGCGACTGGCAAGGAAAATAATGCTGAATCCAGCAAGGCAAATGCGTCCAGACAAGTTGTGATCAAGAAGCTGAGCAAGTCTTTCCTGCCGGAATCGAAGTTTTCTTCAAAGTTGGCGAAGTTGGCTGATACGAACTTGGGCTCTTTCAAAAGTCGAATGATGGGAATTGGAGGCCATCGTCCATCGATCACTTCACACAATATTGTTAGAAGTGGACTTTATGCAGTTGCTGGTTTTCCACCAGCAATTCAGTGTCCGGAGTTGATCATGGAGTGTGCTAACTGTTACAATCCAGAGCGGAGGATTATCACTTCACCGGATGGCAAGTTGTTCGCCAACCTCACACCTGCAGCTATTGGTGAAGCATTTGGAATTCCCTCACACGAGAAGATGATCTACAAAACGAGAGAACGTGTTGAGCGGATGTATGCTTCAACATTTGAAAGATGTGCTGATATGATAAACTCTCGTTGGATGAACAAGCCCAAGCCCACTCGCACGAAGTTATCGAAGCAAATAACCTCAGATGATTTGAAGCAGGAATATTGTGATTTGATTATGATGCTCAGTAGAGTTGGAGGATGTCCTCAAACATTCATCTTTGAGACGTGGATGTTTTACTACATCAACCTTGTGCTGGAAGGCAAGGAGTTTATTAATTGGGCGGTGATGATCAGTGATAATTTGCATGAGCAGCTCCGGAGTGTGAGGAGAACGAAGACATTTTACATGGGCTCATACATCATCTACATGTTGGCCCGGATGACGAAGTACAGAGGAATATCATACAAGGAGCCGATTGGGTGTGGCTCTCAGCAGTTTAAGATTCATGAGGCTTGTCCGCAGCTACACTTGACAAGCACATCTCATTACAAGAGAGTCAATGACGCCTTCACCATGCACATAACGAGATCACTTCAGCAGAGAACTCATCACAGGATCTCGAAGGAAGCTCAGGAATTGATAGAAAGGTACGGGTGTTGGTTTATCCAATTTCCGAAATTTACTTACATTAGGCTGCAAGGGTTCTCTTCATATCCATATAGGTTGCCCAAATACCCTAAAAACAGGATTTTGATGTTAGAAATATCTAGGCAACTCATTGCCTATGATAAGATTCAGAAGAAAAAGAAGGGAGGACTCGACTTCCCAATCATGATGGGAAATTCAGACGAAGTGTGTCCTTCACTGCAGGCAGCCAAGGAAGCTGAAAATGAGCTTCAGTTTTTCCATCTTTCTTACCACACTAGCAGGCAGTATTATGATCCTCACAGGAATATCAGATGGATACTGTCAGAGGAGTTCAGGCATAAGGCAAATATTGAAGATTACTGGGCTAGTGCATTGGATGAAGCTGAGGTAAGAAAAAGGATGTTTTCAAGATTACCTTTGGGCATGATCAGGGAGTGCGAGATTATTCTAGTACCGGACCAGGTGGACGAGGATATGAATGTCCTTCATCCAGATTATGAGACAGTGAGGGATACACCACTCCCACTTCCAGATTGGTCAGAGCTGGAGATTGCAAATTTGGATACACTTTGCATACCAATCCTGACATTCACCAGAGGATGGGTTGAGAGGCATGTGAACAGGCTTAAGAGCAGATCAATCCCTCTTACTTACAATTTGATGGGAGGTCATAGGACACCAACTGCTACAAAGAAGAAGCAAGTTGCTCGAGCTCCAGAGTCACGGAGGAAAGAGCCAGTCTAGCCGGAGCCTCCGAGAATTGAGGTAGCATCACCTACGCCCTTGGAGACACGTTCTCCAAGTATACAAGAAATTTCACTATTTGTCGATCATAGGAATATGTTGAATAAGGAACAAGAATTACAGGAGGCAAATCAGCCACCACGAAGGAAGTCAGTTGGCCAGAGCGTCAACGCGCCTACCAGAGATAACTAGCAGGAAGAAGATGAAGAAACTGCCACAGATACACGCTTCCAGCATGAGCTTGAAGCGGCATTAGAAGATGACACGATTACAGGACAAGAATCCCAAGGTTCAGGAGATACTCAGCTCGTTGAGGTTGATGAGCCTCGCCAGAATGAAGTTAGAGAGGAGGTTCATGAAGAAGAAGCAAGGAATGAACAGCCGTTTATTATTTCTGACCTACAACTGGTAGTACCAGATTGGATTAGAGACAGGATGAGGAGGAGCCTCGTTGAGGAGACTGATCTAGCAGTTGAGATGGAGGAATTCCTAAGTAGGATTAGTGCGCCTCCAACAAAGAAGAGAGCTAGGAAGTTTTTGAAGATTTCAACAAATGAGGATGGCTCTCGCACCCTACACATGGTTGTGCCAAGAGTTGAGTGTGATTGAGATGAAGCTGTTCCAGAAAATTATGTGATCACCACCATGGAGTTAGGTCGCCCCACAGGAGCACAAATAATTGAGGAGTGTGATAACTCCTACCAGGCACTCAAGGACAGATTGCTCCAGACTGAAGGCAAATACAAGAAATTGAAGGAGCACAAGACTCTGATTGGTTATGTACAGCATTTGTCTCGTCCTTGTGGGCAGGAGAATCCAGCGATTGAGCTTCCGGCCGAGTTTCCTAGAGAATCAGTTAGTGGCTTGGAAGATTTGAGAAAGATGGCACAAGAAGCAAATAAGTGGGTTACTAGTGTTCATGCTGAGACCGAAAAGTTTATGGAGGATCTTGCTCATGCTTATCAGCAGGCTTCCAGCATTATGGCACGAATGGATGCAGTTGATCAGGCCTAGGGTGATGCTCATATCTATCAGAGCAAGGTTATTCAGCGTTTGGAGGCTTTGATGCATACTCCCTTACAGATTTTGATTGAGGGAGGCGTGATACAGGAGGGTGATAGATATGACTTCACCAGCTGGTACTCTTTCGTTGTCACAGGCCGAGGATTCTTTGATGCAGCACAGGCAGATTCGGCCAAGGTCAGAAAGGCCATGACGAACATTCTCGTTGGAGTCCTGAACACATTGGAGGCTATATTTGCTAGGAGGATGACTTCCGAGGAGGTGACTGTTGATGGTTTGAGGAGTAGACTGCCACCTTTCTTTTCAGAGGTGAAGACTTTTGTTCAGAATGACTTTGAGAACACCTCAACTTTCTCCAGCATTATTCAGAACACTCAGGATGCTTTAGTGGCTTGGAGAAAGTCTTGTACTCGACATGGACAGGCAATTACGGTGTAAGAGTTCCAGCTTGATCATATTCCACCTATCTCAGTTCAGGAGGCTGAAGCTGTGCTAGCTAGATTCATTGATTTTGCAGCTAAGGAGGAGAACAGAAATGCCTTTCTGGATGATGACCTTCTGGATGATTGATAGTGGGCATTGATTGCCTTTTCTATTTTGGGAGTGAGTGGGAATCTTTTGATTCATTTATTGTACCACTCCTTATTCTGGCAGTTTTTAGGGTTAGGGCTGATGTGGCTTGATCTGAGCCCTCCATTTGATTGTAATCTGAGCCGTCCATTGGACTGGGCCATCTATAAAAGGGGCACCCCCCCTCATTTGTACATCACTAGATCAATAGAGAGTAGATATTCTGTTAGTGTAGAGAGATAGCTTAGCATAGTTTGTTAGCATAACATAGTTTGAAGGAGAAGGAAAGTTTTCCTTTGAGAACTTTGTAGGAAGTTGTTGTGAAAACTATCATAATAAAAGAGCTTTCATTGATGGTGATTTCGTCTTTTGTTATGAGCAGCTAGCAAGATTTCTTCGTCCTTCTACTTCAAGTAGTAGCTTAAATTAAAGTACTTTTCGTTTTCATGCAAGTAGATGTTAGTTGCAGATTGTGGTGTTTAATCAAGGCAGCTTCGTTTAATCCATACCACTAGCGGCTTGCTGACGGCAAGTTTGCCTTGTGTGGTCAACTGGAATACTTTACAAGCTTAACTTTGGTTATGATTCACGTCTTGGCATGCGTCGTCTTGATGGTGTCTTTATGCTGAATCGTGACTTGAAAACTTCTTGCTGCTCACTTGAAGATTGCACCGACTTTGTATAAGCTGTCCAACGCGAGGCGAAGCAAAGTCTAGTTGAAGTTTGCTGAAATTGATCCCACGTCCCGCTTTAGGATAGAACTTAGATCTTCTAAACCCTGCACTTATTTAAATTCCGCACATTTTTGGTTAGTATAGGAAACACGTACCTCATTGCCAAATCATCCGTATTGCACGAAAATCCCCTTTCATCATTAATCTGCTGTCAGCTGTCAAGTACTTGTGAACAATTGTGTAAGACCCCTCGTGAAAACAGCATATCACAATGTTATCATGGAATCTAGCAGCGCTCGATTCACGGATAACCCCCCCTACGAAACTTGTCTGTTTCCTAGGTTTGTGAAGTTCAAGCACGCAAAACGAGGTGATTTTCAAGCCACCTCGAAATGCGTTCCAAAGCCTCAAACAGTCAATTTGAGCATCCCCCTATGATTGCCTCGCGAAGACCTTCGAAACGAGCTCCTTCGCGAAGTCTCACTGATCATACTTAGTTAAATTGTGAAAGATGCAGTTGTGCCAAAAAAGTGCGCTCTAACTCATCCAAATTTTTGGCTAAGTGCTGAAAGTGCAGTGGCGCCAAAAATCAGCGACCCTGCATAAAAAGTGATTTTCCAAAAATGTGTAGAAGTGCTAAAAAAGTGCGCTCTTACACATTGTTGCCAGACTTAGCCAAATTTGGCTAAGTGTTGAAAGTGCAGTGGCGCCAAAAATCAGCGACCCTGCATAAAAAGTGATTTTCCAAAAATGTGTAGAAGCACTAAAAAAGTGCGCTCTTACACATTGTTGTTGCGAACAACCAATTTTGGTACGGCATTATTTTTACGCTGCTTGCACTTTTCCGGACTTGGGTCATTTTTTGTGCAATGGTGCTGAATTTTTAACACCTTTACACTTTTCTTCGGACTTAGCCAATTTTGACTATGGCATTATTTTAGCACCTTTGCACTTTCGGACTTAGTCATTTTTGTGCAATGGTGCTGAATTTTAGCACCTTTACACTTTTGGCGGTTTTATCTTAGTCTCTTCAGAGCTTTGCTCTATTTCCATTCCGAACCGGTTTCTTGGCTCTGCATCGTTTTAGGTGCCTGGTTGCTTTCGTTCAACGCTTGCTCAACATCGTTTCGCTTCATGCTTCCCAATGCACTACTTCTTACGCTAGCGTCTATTGATTCACCATCCTTGCGGTTTCTCTCCAGTTTCATCAAAGTGATCCTAAGGTGACATCTTTTGATCGATGAACTATCCCAGTCCCTACAAAGAAACCGTTATCGGCAAAGTTGAGGATGACAGTTTTTCCCAAAGCCTCAATACATATCATTTGCGATATACGGCTGACACGATAATCTCAAGACGCATCTTCGCGGGTGCAAGAAAATCCATTCATTTTCCAGAAGGCCGATCACAAGAGCTCACACCCTTGTAGATTACACAGTCGGCCCAGATGATGCGTTCATACAGGAGACCAAGAAGAAGTATGAAGACTCCGCACCCAAAGCAAGGAACCATGAAGATTCTTGATCTCCAGTGCTAGAGATTTCCGGTGCATCCCTTTATGCATCTTGTAAATATTTCCTGACATCTTAAATGTCTTTTTGTAAAATGTAATTGCACCAAGCTCGAAGATGTAATCTTTTGAAAACAAATTACACTTTGACTTTGGTCCAAATTAGGTGAGATCTCCTGAAATCGCTCACCTAACTTTCCTTGATTTCCTCAATTAGATTCCTAATTTTGCTCATCCCTCTTTCTATATAATGTGAGGGATTTCTATTGTAAATGGATCCTTTAGTATTTTGCAACGAAGTGCTGCCCTTTTTGAAGCAGAATTGTGAAACTTTGTGTTCATGCTTTGTGAATGAAATTCGATCAATAAAGAAGAAGATTGCAAGCCAGACTTTGTGTTGGATTCGATAATCTTACGAATTGATCTTATTTGGTGGTGATTAGGTGATGGAATCTAAAGGACTCTAAGTAATTTATGTAAACTTTATGTTGCATCTATTATTTAGATTTGCATTTGTGTTTTGTTTATCTTTCGGTTGAATAATCTACAAGACTTTGTGCTTGTAATTGTTCATGCTCTTTGATAATTTGGTTGGATGATCTACAAGACTT
>VDFB02290275.1:9563-118776 GCA_007258455.2 Sequoia sempervirens | reverse complement strand
AATTTAGGAAAAATGATTTTAAAAAAAATTCACTACATTTCAAATAAGGATTGAAAGCATATATATGGGTTTACATGCAACCAAAAAAAGTGAGATGATGCTATCAAAAATTCTTGAACTTAAGAATTTTCCATGGAACAAATATGTATGTATATATTTGTAATTTACACAAAATGATTTACATCTATGTACAAGTTACTATAAGTTCTCATTTGAACATGTATAGGGTTACAAGTGAACCTGAAAACCATGGATATAATCTAAGTCAAAGATTCTAGTTCGCCCCGCTCTTCAATAACGTGTAGAATTTTTTTATGATCATCACTATCTAGTCTCCATTTTCGGCCAATGCATGTGGAACTGCATGAAGATGTAGGGTGGTGTGCAATTATTAAGGACTATATTGATAGACCCTTGTTATTAGGTTGATAGGTCAACAAAATGAACCCATGCTGAACAACTTTGGACTTGTTTTGATAAGCAGTAATTCACAATAGGAACCTACATGGTAAACATGAACCTAAGGTAAGACATATGTACATGTGCAAAATTTTTCATGCTTAAGGTTTGTACAATATATATTTAATGTTTATAATGTAATGTACACATGTGAATACAATGTATATAAAATTTTAAATTCAAACTCACCTATGGAAAATGACATTCCATCACTTGTTTCAAGTTTTGTTAGCTTATTCCTCTCTTCTGTGCAATGCAATAAATAATAGCTAACACCTTCGATGTTTCTAGGCTCTGCTATGATTGCAAAAACATCTCTTGTACACCAATTTTACACAAAAAAATTCTTAAAAAAATAGAAATGTCTCTAAAGATCATTAACTAGATATATATAATATTTAGATTATTGAAAACTTACACATGTGTACCTTTTCTAACCAATCTTGAAATATGGTCATAATCAATTGAAATCAAAGGAATGTCTTCAAATCTTTCTTCCTCGTTTTCATCATATGTTTCTGAAACAACTAGTGGAACTGTATCCCATTTACCAATATATCCAAGTTCTTGATTGTTGCATGCATAATCAGAGTTTCCATCAATGCACTCAGTGCAAAAACAAGAGTAATCCCTTGTGTCTAATATCCATCCATGGCGACTATCTAAACTCCTAACACAATGCAAAGATCTTGTTTTTTCTACCCTCTTGCATCCATGCATCAATCTTCTATCCACACCTAGATACATATGTACAACAAAAAACTTATGTGAACAAATATGTATATATATATTAAATTTAAATAAATTCAAATTTATGATTTAATGTAATTTATACATATCCGATATCTCCCAAAACACTCTATGTGGAATGTGTTAGTTTGTTCTTGAAGATGTGTCAACCACATTTGATGCAAAGTGTTTCTTGCACCATTCAACAACATCATGTGCATTATCTAGACGATCTTCTGGATAACTCATTTGATGCTTTCTTAAAGCTCATTTGATGCAAGCTCCTGCTCCATCATGCTCACCCTTTCCATGCCCACTCTAAAAAAAACTCCAAACATGTGATATTTCATACATTTTATGATATCTACAAAGTGCATAGAATGGTCGTAATTGTGCCACACATCCATCTGACCATACAAAATGATTTTCAAATTTTACACCCCTACTTCTCAAATTCTCAAAAAATATTGTAAAACAATGTTGGACAAAAAGGGTGTCATGCTCTTTATCATCACTAATATAAAAGTGATATTCTTTTTTAATGGCTCGTTCTTCATCTGTACTCTCAACACCATCCAATTCTGATTATGCATGTCGTTAACACACATGAACCATAATAGTGATTTGCTTTGAAAAGTAATACTCTGATTGAATCTCCTTTTGATGTACAAAGGAGTAATTTTCTGCAAAGTCAACTATTGATAGAACTGTTCCATGTGGGAAAGTATCTCTCAATGTTTGGAATTGTTGTGCTTGCCACTTAGCAAAAATGAATGATGTATGTATGGTCGTATCAATTTTCGAAAATCTTCCATAAATTTTTCAATGGGAATCTCCTCTTCTACATAGATCAACCTTGTGGATTCTTTCCCAAAATTTGTTTGTAACTTTACATACTTGTACCCGGTGGTCAGTAAAATATGTGAATAACTAATAAACCACACTTGATCAATGAAACATTACATCAAAGAGAATCCAAATAACTTGATCTATGAGAAATTGAAACAAATAAACTCTCTAAAATAGTACTTACCTCTTGCAATTTACTGTCTTTGTTAAGTCAGTATCCTCAATTCTTAAAGGAAATTTAGTCAAATTTCCACATGTCTCACAAATTCCTTTTATGCAGTTTATTTGAGGTCCATTTTCATGATCACATAATATAGACTTTATGAACAAACTTGCTTGTTTAGGAGGTGCATTTTGAAACCCACATCTTTCTTCTCTCATCTTTCGAAACACCTGATAGTAGAGATCAAATTCAATATGATAACGATAACAAAAAGTTTCAAAAAACTTTTTTATCTTCACATAATATGGATTTAACCTTTGAAACATTGTTTTCCCAATCTTTATATGAGGATATGCATTACAAAAGTTCATATACATCTCAAATTGTGTTATATCTAGCCAATGTTTGATATGATTTTCATAAATACTAGGTCCAATCCTGTATCTCATAAAATTTCTAGTATTTGATGATGGACGAGTCTGATCATGCCAAAAACTTGAGACCAAGTTCCTAACAACATCTTCAATCCTGTCAGAACAGGGAGCTCTACACATAATTTCCCAATTTCCTTCTAAAATCTCATCCAAATACTCTCTTTTTCTCATATTTTATCAATACGGTTCTACTATAACCAATTTCAATTGAAAGTACTAACATTTTTATTTTTCTTGCTATATCTTGATGTACAATAGATGTCAACATCACCCTTCTTGTAGTGGCCTTATCCACGGTTCGAGATCCTTTCCCAATGGAATCTAAACCCTTTTTAACATTTTGAACAATATACTTTTGTAATCCCATGTGTTTCTTCTTATTTGATGATGAATGGACACCCAACAATTGTAACGACTCTTTGAGCTCATCACGAAGAAGTAAACGTGATAACAATTGGGTTTTTTCAAGTGTATCAAGATGATTGATCATTCCATTTACAGATTTAGTCATTGACCTCTTTCTCTTATTATAAGGCTGGTTGGCATAATATTTGAGTTTCTCCATATCCATTTTCATTAAATAATATAAATTTCTATGAGAAATTTGTTTCCCACCTTCTCGGCCTAGTTTTATATGCTCATCAATACGATTAGAGATGATCCCGACCCCTCTCAACATGCATTGTTGAACTTGTGCCTCCCTCCCTATCTTCAAAGGACCATGAATTTCTTGGTAGTTCATTTGATCCAATGTCTAGATTTGGCTTGACTTGAGCATGAAAACTTCTTGCTTGTTGAGCCCTTCCTACACATGTGTCACAAAATATTTTGCAAACAAAAGTGAGAGATGATGTTAAATATATAAGTGAAGTTTATGTATGCAAGCAAACAGATTGATAAAACATGATGAGCTATAAGTGAGAGAAGTTTGTGCTATTTTTATATGCTCATCCATACCAGTAGAAGGAAGTGATCTTGACCCCTCTCCAACAAGCATTGTCTGAACTTGGGTCTCCTCCTAACTTCAAAGGTCCATGTGTTCTTCAGCCAGTTAAGTTTGATCAATAATATCTAGATTTGGCTCGACTCCGGCAGGAATCCCTAGAGCATAAAACATAAAAATAATTTGAGAACATTGAAGTGATGAAAATAAAATATGAAAGACACAAAACACAAATATTGAAACAAAAAGAATTGGCTTAAGGAATTGGAGTCAAGGATCATATAAACATTGCAACTTGCATGACCAAGATAACTTGAGGATATTTAAAAGTATTTATAGTCATTCAAGTGCAATGATGGTTAGAAAACTTCAAAGTAAAAGTACTAAACACACACTTGAGAGTGAGAGTGATCTGTATAGGATCTAGACTAGATTGCAGTATTTAAATGCTTAACTTTTACAATGCTTTTACAATGATTATTTCAAGTCAATTAAATCAAAATTAACTTAAGGAAATAATAGAATGAAAGTAATAACAAGGTGATTTAACAGAAAGGAAGGAAATGAGAGACAAAAAGAGAGAGAAGAAGAGAAGTGCAAACAACGTTTGATAACGGAGTTTGTCACGAAAGTGACTACGTCTCCGGGTCCACTCCAATAGAGAGACTGATCCGATTAACTCCAAAATCAATTACAAAGCACCACAATCATTCTCCAAGCACTTCGGCAGCATAACAACGCTCTGACATGCAAGAATGGAATCTCTACAAGACCTCTCTTTCGATTATCTCCACAGCTTCAAGACTTCGTCACCTAAAAGAAAACTTCCATAATCACTCTCACCTCACACCCCTTTTTATACAAAGAATTAACTCAATTTGGCCTTTAACCAATTGATTTTACAAATCCACCTTATCTCTCCAAAATACATAGAAATCTTCAACAATCTCCCTAAAACAACTTAATCTCCCTTATTTTACATAATAATCTTTAAAAATAACCCCCAAAATAAATTTAAGCCCTTCATTTTATTCCCATCGGGCTTTTATTGTTTTGGGGTTAATCCTTAGAAAGATTATTTGTTTGTTTGAATTTCAAATTTAGGAGTTTGTTTTAATTTTTATAAGGTATTCGGTTTTGAAACCATAACAAAACAAACCCACGCTAACAATATTACAAAGCCGTCTCATGGCTCACCGGTGGCCATCCTTTTTGTTAGCCGGCCGGTTTGGGGTTCCAAACCCGTCGGCTGGCTTTTAAATAACAATATGCCAATTTCTCGATAACAAAATAAACCGACATCCCTTAGTAGTTAGGCGCGGGTATGTAGGAGAATTGGTTGCCGGCCGCTGCGGAGAGTGGAAGGTATGGGGTTCGAATCCCCCAACCGTCATATATTTTGTTAACAAACATTCCAACTTCAGACCAACGATGAGAAGAGGGGCCACGTGTCGTGACATTATTCGCTAACATCGCCACATCCACCGCTGACGAGACTTCCACCACAACTTACTGCCAACTCATCATGCCAGGTGTCAAAATGTGATTTGCCAATTCCGATAACGTGGATGCCGACGTGTGCTGACGGATGCTGACTAGACGGCCAACTATGCTGCTGACAGGGATGATGACTCATACGCTGACGTGGACGATGACTGTGTTGATGATGTGGCGTACGGTTGCCACGTGTCCACCTCCGAATGGGTCCATACAATGCTGACATAGATGCCACATGTTACAGTCCAACCAGTCCATTTTATTGTCCGTACAGTACGGAATGCTGACGTCAGCATCCGTACAGTCCACCTCAAAAGTCAACTAAAAACTTTGACCAACTGTATCTTGGGCATACGACGTCGGATTTCGAAAAAATGAGTTGCGTTGGAAAGCTTGCGATGAGCTCTTCGTGATGACGCCAACTTCGACAAATGTTGACGATGCCATTTTTTTCACTTCCTGGACGCCCTCTGATTCCAGTTTGACCGAAGGTTTGACTGGCCATAACTTGCACAAACGGACTCCTTTTCGCTCCGTTCGAGTTGCACTGGAATCAGAATATCAAGCTCTTTCTAATGGTGCAAATTCTAGAGCAAAATGAGACACTTCAATTTTCACTAAAAAATGTCCACCGGATCAGGCCTCCCCACTGAAGACCTTTTGGACCTCCAAAAGTGGCATTTATTCTGACAACAAGTGAGGACTTGGCCTCCCCACTTGTCCTGTATCTTCTGTACATCTGAGAACCTGACTCACAAGTACAATGAAGACTGCAATAACATTGTTGAACATAAACATTATTCTATCACTTCCATAAGCATCTACATCAATTGTCGTAGCCACTAACCAACAAAAATTGACTAGCATCAAGCTGAACAATAATGCAGTAATGAAAGAGAATAAGTCAACAACAATTCGATCCTTTACAACAGGAACATTTTTACCCAAGGATTCATCAATGCTTTCAAGCATCATTTTCTCATGCTGTACTGTTGGTGCATCCTGCAACATCTGACCCTGGTTAGCTACTCCAAGTTCAAGTGTAGAACCACCTGTACTGACAGACATAAGAGTTAACTCTTTACATTAATTACCCTCTTTAACTGCCCATGTTTGCAAAAGAGCGATTCTTAATCTTGTGAGAATGTACAATATCTGCCATCTTTAAACAATGATAATTAATATTCATTCCCTGAATATAGCTTTCCTGTCATATAAGTAAGGGCTACCAAGCACTATCCCACAGATATCCAATGGAACTACATCAAACTGTACTTCATCCACAAATTTACTAGTGATTGTGAACCTTAAGGTGCATTGTTTTGTTACTTGCAACTTGTCATTTTCACAAATCCAACCTAGTGGATAAGGTTTCTTATGTTGTGTAGTTTTTAATCCCAAGTTCTTTACAACACTTTCAGAAATTAAATTCACTTGAGAACCACTATCTATGAGTGCATCGATTTTACTGTTCTTAGCACCAACCCTTAAATGGAAAAGCTCATTCCTTTTCACATCTTCAGAGAAATCATTAACTGTAGAAGTAGAAGCATAACTAGCAACAGAAACACCAGAAATAGGAGCTTTACCTTTTAGACCCATCGCTGTTATCTTAGTCTCATCATCTGAATCTGAACCAAGATCCATAACAACATTCGAGGCTTTCTCCTTGCCTTTCTGTTTTTGATTACGTCTTTGAGCCCACTTAGGCCTCAGTTCAGGATGTAACTTCCAACAGTGATTTTCATCATGTCCTTCCTTGTCACAATGAGTGCAAGAAAGTTTCTCATCCTTCTTGACTGTAGGCTGCCCTTTCCCTGTCTCTGCATTCTTAGAAGATTTCTTTACATCATTATCAACCTTATCAATAAAAGATCCTTTACCCCTTGACTCTAAGTGTGTAGCTTGAACAGACACTTCATCCAAATTACAAGGGTTCAAATACCAAAATGGAATGCCTAAGGTAGGAATCAGACCTCCTATGCTTCAACAAGCGTGTCACGAGTAAAGGAACATTCAAAGCAATAGCCCTTTTCCTGAATTCATGGGTGTACTCTTGGATAGTTTGACCTTTCCCTTGCCTAAACATTTGCCAATCCATCATTAATTGCTGCATATGTCCTAGGGGATAAAATTGTTTCTTAAGAGCATTAATAAATTCTGCCCAAGTTAAACTGACTTTACCATGTTGTGAAACTTCTGCCTTAGACTTACTCTCCCACCAAGTTAAAGCTGTACCTCCTAAACGAAGAGTAGCTAATTGGATCCTATCAACATCATCTATTAGATTCTGGACTCTACAGTAGACCTCTATTTGTTGTATCCAGTCATCCAATTTTTCAGCATTAAGTTCACCACAATACTTTGGTAAATCAAATTTTACATCCAGTTTAATTTTAGGTTTATACCCACTCTTGAAAGGATTAGAAGAAATAGAATGAGGAGAAGATGGAGAAGAAGGAGAAGGAGAAGGAGAAGAGGGAGGAGAAGAAGAAAAGGGGTGATTTGGTTGTTTTCCACCATCTTCAATATGTTTCCCTTTCATGTCTTTGCGATCTTCTTGCTTCGACGAACCTTCTTCATGTTCCTTCTATTCTTGTCTCTCCTGAAAAAGAATATCCACCTTAGCCTTCATCTCAAGGAATGCTCTTTGAAACTCCCGCTCACTAATTTCTTCAGGAACCTCCATTCCAGAAACTGACATCTTCAAAAATGTTCTACACTTCCCGATCTCAGGATCAAAGTCTTCGAGCTTGCCTTCACCCTTTTGAATCCTGGATCTCGTTAGCGTTCAAAAATAAATAACTGCAATAATAGTCAACCTGGCTCTGATACCAACTTGATCTGTATAGGATCTAGACTAGATTACAGTATTTAAATGCTTAACTTTTACAATGCTTTTACAATGATTATTTCAAGTCAATTAAATAAAAATTAACTTAAGGAAATAACAGAATGAAAGTAATAACAAGGTGATTTAACAGAAAGGAAGGAAATGAGAGACAGAAAGAGAGAGAAGAGAAGTGCAAACAACGTTTGATAACGGAGTTCGTCACGAAAGTGACTACGTCTCCGGGTCCACTCCAATAGAGAGACCGATCCGATTAACTCCAAAATCAATTACAAAGCACCACAATCATTCTCCAAGCACTTCGGCAGCATAACAACGCTCTGACATGCAAGAATGGAATCTCTACAAGACCTCTCTTTCGATTATCTCCACAGCTTCAAGACTTCGTCACCTGAAAGAAAACTTCCATAATCACTCTCACCTCACACCCCTTTTTATACAAAGAATTAACTCAATTTGGCCTTTAACCAATTGATTTTACAAATCCACCTTATCTCTCCAAAATACATAGAAATCTTCAACAATCTCCCTAAAACAACTTAATCTCCCTTATTTTACATAATAATCTTTAAAAATAACCCCCAAAATAAATTTAAGCCCTTCATTTTATTCCCATCAGGCTTTTATTGTTTTGGGGTTAATCCTTAGAAAGATTATTTGTTTGTTTGAATTTCAAATTTAGGAGTTTGTTTTAATTTTTATAAGGTATTCGGTTTTGAAACCATAACAAAACAAACCCACGCTAACAATATTACAAAGCCGTCTCATGGCTCACCAGTGGCCATCCCTTTTGTTAGCCGGCCGGTTCGGGGTTCCAAATCCGCCGGCTGGCTTTTAAATAGCAATATGCCAATTTCTCGATAACAAAATAAACCGGCATCCCTTAGTAGTTAGACGCGGGTATGTAGGAGAATTGGTTGCCGGCCGCTGCGGAGAGTGGAAGGTATGGGGTTCGAATCCCCCAACCGTCATATATTTTGTTAACAAACATTCCAACTTCAGACCAACGACGAGAAGAGGGGCCACGTGTCATGACATTATTCACTAACATCGCCACATCCACCGCTGACGAGAGTGCCACCACAACAACTTACTGCCAACTCATCATGCCAGGTGTCAAAATGTGATTCGCCAATTCTGATAACGTGGATGCCGACGTGTGCTGACGGATGCTGACTAGATGGCCAACTGTGCTGCTGATGGGGATGATGACTCATACACTGACGTGGACGATGACTGTGTTGATGACGTGGCGTACGGTTGCCACGTGTCCACCTCCGAATGGGTCCGTACAATGCTGACATAGATGCCACGTGTTACAGTCCAATCGGTCCATTTTATTGTCCGTACAGTACGGAATGCTGACGTCAGCATCCATACAGTCCACCTCAAAAGTCAACTAAAAACTTTGACCAACTGTATCTTGGGCATACGACGTTGGATTTCGACAAAACGAGTTGCATTGGAAAGCTTGCGACGAGCTCTTCGTGATGACGCCAACTTCGACAAATTTTGATGATGCCATTTTTTTCACTTCCTAGACGCCCTCTGATTCCAGTTTGACCGAAGGTTTGACTGGCCATAACTTGCACAAACAGACTCCTTTTCGCTCTGTTCGAGTTGCGCTGGAATCAGAACATCGAGCTCTTTGTAATGGTGCAAATTTTGGAGCAAAATGAGACACTTCAATTTTCACTGAAAAATGTCCACCGGATCAGAGAGAGAGAAGAAACAGGCATGCACCTTGTTTCTTTCTATGATAATTTTCCAAGTTTTGATCATGCCTCTTTTGTTCTTCTTCTTTTGAAAATTTTCGTTGAGATGCATTTTTTCTTTTTCTTTGTTGTCCCATTTTCTTCTTCAACTTAAAGATGACTCTAAACAAGTCCTCTACCAACTTAGTTAAATTATCCTCCAAATTTTTCCTTGATTGATAAAAATGAAAAGTTGTCGAGCTCCAATATTTGCCTCCTTGATAAATGTGCAAAACTTCTCCAAAATCTACACTCCAAGTGAATCAAAATTATTCAAGTGTACATGGAATAACTAGATCCTAGTTTAAATGAATCAAGTAGTAAACAAAAAGTTATTTCATTGTGGAGTTTGTTGTTATTTAATTCATAGGTATGCACAACATATCTAGTAATTTTAGAATTTTGTTAAAGTGTCAAAAATGTATAAATATTAGAGGTATAATTTGAATTGAATTTTCTTAATTATATTTGAATTGAATTTCAAGTTAGTTGTCGAAAATGTATAATAGAGGTATAATTTGAATTAAATTTTCTTAATTAAATATTTGAATTGAATTTCAAGTTACTTGTAAAAATGTATAATAGCTCGATATAATTTGAATTGAATTTTCTTAAAGTTATATTTGAATTGAATTTCAAGTTACTTGTCAAAAAGATTATATCTTGTTCTCAACTCAATGGTTCATGTTGCTTAAGTCATTTAAAAAAAATATTTATTGTGATCAACATGAATGAACTTAATTATAAAGTGGCATTGATTTCCCTAAAATTTTACTAGAGATCAAATGTATATTGAATATAAGGAAATGTAAGTTGTAAGAGATCATAAAATAAGAAAACATGTATGTATATTGAATATTTAAAGCAAATGCATACATATATTACGTGTAAACATGTTTAAACCATAAGAAAACACATGTACATATATGTAAAGGGATTCAATACATATAAACATAACACATGTATATTATAAGCAAAGAGGAAAATGTATGTATATATCATATAAGAAAATATATGTACATATGTCATAAAAGCAAAATGTAAATTAAAGATCATCAAATGTCGAATACTAAAGATAAAAAAATAAGCAAATGTATGTATATCATATAAGCAAGTGTAAGTTAGAGATCATCAAATATCAAA
Organism: Sequoia sempervirens; assembly: GCA_007258455.2. Lineage (NCBI taxonomy): Eukaryota > Viridiplantae > Streptophyta > Pinopsida > Cupressales > Cupressaceae > Sequoia > Sequoia sempervirens. Next base: position 107,954 of record VDFB02290275.1, on the reverse strand, counting down.
TACTATTTTAAAGATCATCATATAATCAAATACACATGTGGTAAAGATCATAAATCTAGAATGCATGGCCTAATATGAATGTCTACTCCTAGATGAATGGCCATCTGAATGAGAACGGTCCTACTCTGATGGATGTGTTGAGCCTTGCAAATAAAATTGTGTACAAGATGTGTTAAATACATCTAATTTATATTAAATAAATTTTATGAAAGTTATTTTTAAATGAACTTGTATTTTTAAATATCAATCTAGAACTTGTATTTATCTATGCATACATAAATATATATTTTATGAAAACTCACATGTCCACTGATAGCAGATTCATCCACAGAGTCACATCGATGATGCACACGATCTGGACCAAGGCTAGGAGTGATATGAGGTATGTCCACCTGTAACAATATATATACACATATATATCAACTTACATGAATATCTAGTTAAAAAGAAATTTAAAAAATAATGAAAAAAGAATTGAAACATGCACATGCACACATACATGCACATAATCTGATATCGGATGACCTAAGTCCTCTGAAACATTCGCCTCCACCATATCCACCAAACGATCAAGCAACGAATCAACATATGCATCCATCTGATCTATCCCATGTCGTGCCATAAATGATGAATTTAGAGGACTATGAAGGTGAGATGGCATCGATGATGATGAACCATAACCAATCAACATATCAGTAAAACCCATAGTCTATGCAGCTACCGTATGAACTGTAGGTGGATCCTGATGCGCACTAGTGCTCGGTTGAGAGTGATGGGATCCTAGAACTGAACAACCTCTATGTCTCAAATGATCTCTAACATGCTCTATATTGATCCCATTGTCTAATGCAATGTGGGCATATGCCTCCAATAGGTCCTCAACCAAACAATGCAGAGTCGTGCATGACATATCTCCGGTAAGTGCATCAAGCTGTGTAGGAGTAGGGATGCCGAACACTGTAAAAGGATCCATGGTGGTCCACTGTGCTGAAAATGGTGTGGATCGTGAATGTCTAAATATCAAATACTGACCTACACGATCATCATATATCCTAGTGGTGGCAGCCGCAATGTCACCTACAGTGTCAATTGCTTCCTTTTGGGAAGCAACGACAACCTCATTTGCTATGGGGGCTAGAGCTGGGGTGAGAGCAGGAGACCTGTCACCAACCAATACCCTAAACACTGGGGGTGGTCTATCTACTCGATGATAGGTGGGCTTATTAGCAATCCTACCACGCCCCTGACCAACATATGGTGGAATGTCCAGGTAGTTAACTTTGAGGCCCAAATGGACCTCACCATACAACTGCTGAACAAAATACAATGGAATTTGGTCATTGTTTGGGTATAGACCATGTGCTGTGAGAAATTGTGGGTAGATCAATGAGGCCATAACATGATCGACACACCTAGTGACCTGGTATCCCCTAACCTTACGCACATTTTGATAAAATGGAAAACAAGTGTTTTTTATCATTTCTTTGGTGACACTATCTTGTATTTGTTTAAGGGGAACGTCACCATGTACTTCTTCCAGCATGTGAGAAAGAATAACAGTCACTCTGTCTGGGGAATATGCACTAGTCCTCTCAAGTTCATCTTTTAGTTTTTCTAAACTATGCAATATTAACATGCATGGTTCACTATATATCCCCGGGTTTGCACCTTGTGCTATTGAATCTCTCAATTTTTTTATCTCATTACTAGTATTTGCAAACAAAGAATCTGGCACAGGTGGAACATGATTTGCATTTTCCATGTTTTATATATATATATATACAATACACCTAAAAAAACAATGAGACTTTGGTAAATAATATATCTAGATAAAGAGAATACAAATCTAAAATAGAACTTGTAATAATTCATCTACTCATCAATAATATTTTCATACTATTAACTTGATTTAAAAAGAATTGGAAGACAACTATAATCTATAAAATAGCATCCTTAAATGGTTCAAATTTTAAATGAAACGATGAAAGAAAGAATAAGAATACAAAGATTAAAGTATAAAATCATTTGAAAATAATTGGGGATAAAAATATTTAATCTAATAGTTGTTAGCATAAATGAAAGTTTCAATTATATAGCCAAGAACATCAAAAAATTATAGATTGGAAAGCAAAATAAATATCTCATAGTACTTGAATAAAATCTAATAAAGTTTGACTTCATTGCATACTTGTTATAAATATCTCACATGAACCAATGAAACTCAGTGTGTCTCCAAATTACATAAGAAGAGAGAACCTAAATGTGAAAAAGAAAAAGAAAAAGAAATCCATCATTTTGTAATGAGTTTGTTAAAATTTAAAAACATTCAAGAACCCAAAATGGTTTGAAATTGATGAGCATAATAGAAATTCTTGAAGGCAAGAGGTCATCACAAACCATTCGGTTGTGGGCTTCAAAAATTTTCAATGAATGGTTTTCCAATAAGATGTATTAACCAAAATATTCCAAATTTTTATACAATTACTAAATATGTACAAAATGAGACCTTTACTAAATAAATTTCAAAGATTCATGTAAACAAAAAGTTTGATCGAAATAATATTGTTAAAGTTTTTTTTAATGCATTAAATTCTATTCTAAATAATAGTAAGGAAAAAGATAAAAGAGTTGCTCATAGACTAATAACATCATTAGTAACAAATTAAATAATTAAAAAGGCTCAATTATTAAGGTAAACTTGTCTTGAATTAAGCCTAAATCGTAAAACATTATCAAAAGTACTATCAATAAGATCATGATTAGAAAGTCCTATTGAAAATCATACTTGGGCTTTTAGCAGTAGGCTTCCATGAGTTGATAAGAAGCTAATTAATAGCACATAGGATGAAATTCAACAATTTTGACACTCTAACTCTAGATTTACATATGAGGTTGGAAACAACATTTTTTATACTCTACCTAGGCCATGATTTTTTTATCAGTACGAAGAGTTTATGATAGAAATACATCCATTATTGTTGAGTTAAAAGTAGGTTAAATATTATTTTTCTTAAAAAATCACTTTTATATAAATGTAGGTGTTTTGGAGAACAAAGCTATAGTATGAATAAGTGATTGACATCGATGGCTATAAATTTCAAGGTGGGGACATTCAATATAATTCATAAGGTGTTATAATATTAAATGCTTTCATTGTTTAGTTAGTTTTAATCAATGTTGTATGATTTATTAAACATTTTTTTAATATTTAAATGTAGGTGTTTTGGGGAGTCTAGCAGTGATAGATCTAGCTCATTGAGAAAGGATATAGGTAGAGAGGAGGAGTGACCTTGACAAGGATTGAGACATGGATCACCTTAGGGTGGTAGATATGAGTGGAACATATCCATAGAGAAGGATAGGCGAAGAGGATAGATATAGAAAAATGTGATCAACATAGATTAAATAACAAATAAAGCATAAATCAAATACTTTAATAGTATAAAATATAAAATGTAACCGAGCATTTGTGGGTTTGCATCCCACCAAACATGTCAATTTGTAAGCATTGAATTTAAATAAATGAGACATTGAGGAAAATAAATGTAGACTTCAAATTGAATTAAAAAATCACCTCTAATAGAGTGAAAAGATGAATTACACAAAAAATGAACTAAAATTATAATGAAATACACAATAAATTATCATGAGTTTTTAACCCAATTAAAATGTGGCTACTATTATTACCTAATTAACTAATTTATTTATTTAATGAAATTTCTTAATTATTTTGATCAATGAATTGATTGAATTATTTTCAATTTTTATCTAATTTGATTAAATATGTTAAATAATTTGATTGAATTACACAATAAATTATCATGAGTTTTTAACCCAATTAAAATGTGGCTACTATTATTACCTAATTAACTAATTTATTTATTTAATGAAATTTCTTAATTATTTTGATCAATGAATTGATTGAATTATTTTCAATTTTTATCTAATTTGATTAAATATGTTAAATAATTTGATTGATATATAAACTAATTTATCATAATTTTCAGTGAATTATCTAGGAATAATAGATTAAATACTTGGATTTATTTTACTTTATTTCAATATTTGTGAGAGAATGATTCATTTAAATATTTGGTTAATTTATTCTACTCGATTGCATACAACCATGTGTAAAATTTACAACCATGTAAAATTTATGTTATTTATTAAGAAAAAATGTCATAAATTATATTTCTAGAAATAAAAAGCACTACAAATATGGAGGGAAAAAATTAAATAATATCAACATAGCAAGGATTTTACAACATGATAGATAATTTTCTCAAAAGAAAAAGGATGTGTTGTGCACAAGACAACAAACCACTTGTTCATGTTTTTTGATGTCTAAATATTTACTTTTCATACATGTTTGTGAATACCACATAAATTGAGATGCATGATTATTTTAAAATCTTCACATGCATCTTAAAGTGGAAAAAATTGTAATGATAAAATTTGCATATCCATATTATTCCTATATATATGGTGCAATATTGTGCAAAGTGGTAATAATTCCCCTAGAGTTTATGACCTATTATATAGACATAAATCAAACACTTGAACTCCATTTTTTCCTTACACACATCTTATCAAAGCATTTTTTTGACACATATCCACATATCCACACAGATCCACTTTTCCTAATGAATCTTATGTGTATGTCTAATGGTGGCATGTGGAAGGATAAATATGGCTATTGAAAACTTTACCATTATCTTGACAACTAATTATGGCTATATAATTATCTTATTGTAATGAACCTAAGTTCATTCGATAGATATTAGTGAAGTTGAATTAGGAAGCATGGATTGTGCTTTATTATACACATTTTATGTTTAAAAATATGGGTCTAATTTTTGCGATATTGAAAGTCAGTTAAATTTCTTCAATAGTATATCCAAGGTATAGGGATATATTAGTGGTAAGAGTAGTGTAGGATAAAAAGGAGAATGTATAAAGAGGGGAAGGTCTAGAAAGGTAATGACAGATGGTAATGGAAGGAGAAGTTACACTATAAGGTTAGATTTTCATAGGATAAGGAGGAATGGTATGAAGAACATATCTGTATAGGATAGTGCTAGTAGTAACAATGGTGCGAACATATATAAAAGGATGGGAGATAAGAAAAATACTAGTGGAGAGAAAGGCGGTAGGACATGGGTGGTGGATCCCATGGAAGTGGTAACTATAGTATGATAGGAGGAATCATTATAAGAGGATGAAGGGTAGATGGATGCATAGAGGGTACAACATTATTAAAATCCATTAGAGTGGTAATATTATGAATCTAGTATTAATTCCCTAAGGATAGCCACCTAATACATTATATAAATTACTAGCCAATGAGTGAGGATATTTAGGGTGGAGAGGTGCATCAATACGTAATTATCAATTTAGGAAAATATCTTGTTTACCAACATATGTATCTAAATCATAGTCTCAAGTGATCATTATTTTTCATCTTCTTTAATGTGGCTCTTTATATGGTTGTCGTTAGCTATTTATATGGAAAAATGATTCAATCGTCATTTTATTTGCTAGTCATATTAGAGTTAAGATGAAAACTCCATAAAACACTTGATTTTAAAGGATATTAATTTAACTAGATAAAAGATCAAGGAAAAAACTCTAGATAAAAGATCAAGGAAAAAACTCTCAAACATGCAATATACCCCAATTGCTTAGACAATGCATATATAAACCAAGTCAAGGAATATAATGTTGAAATTTGTGCCAAATTTGGTGCCATTTTTAGGTCATTATTTTGGCTCATGGCTTTGGTTAAACCACACTTTCTTTATGGTTTAAATTTTTTCTATTTATGGGTGCTTGAGATGGAGAAAGCATAATGATTTTGTAGGTATCATCATGCTACTAGAAATTACTCCATATTTACATGTTTAAATGATACTACTATAAAGGTATGCACATGAATATTTTATTGTAAATGATATTATTATCAAATAATATAATTGGTTCATGTTTTTGGTTGTGAGATTTTTCTTCCAAGAGGATTTTCCCATGTACATAATTATGCTATAAATTTATAATTTATATATTTTTCTTGTAACTAAAATTAAATCTATTTATCCATAGCTTTGATTGTTGAAATGGGAAGCCATATTTCATTTACACAAGACAAAAATATATGCAAAACGGGGAAGCAAAATACTATATTGAAAATGCTTTAAAAACTTTCAAAAAAATGCAATTTGAATTCAACAAATTTAAAAAATTTTGCATTTAGTGTTTCAAAATTAAACAAATAGATGCATTTTGAACTCTAAAAAAATTGAATTTTAAATACCTAGTGCTCAATAGTGCTCGATATGCAAACTGGAATGATGAACTTTGAAGAGATGAACTTAAATTTTCTTTCGCCGGAAAGAAAAACCTCTGTTTGGTTGCCGTCATGCTCTCGGTTCGCCACATGCACTAGGGACAGTGACGAGTAAAACAACAAAGTAAAAGTGACAGTTAAAATGAAATAATTTTTAGTTTTTGTCATATTTAGGGGGTTCGGTCAAACATAATGTTTTTTTATTTAGGTTTTCTTTGGTTCGGTCGAACCATTGGGTTCGGCCGAACCCATTCAATATGGTGAAATGAAAAAATGCGAAATTTCCTTCCTCTTATAAAGTGTAAAACTCTATTCTAAAGCTACCCTAGGATATATTTGCACTATAATTTTATCTAAACACAAGAGACACATTGCATCAAATTCTTGCGAATAGTTATTGTTAGATAGAGTAGTTGTCGCATGATTTGATTTCAAATAGACATATGTCTATTATAATCTATGTTGTCCTATTTGTAAGTACAAATTGACATGAGAAAATTAGATCTGTTTCTTAGAATTTTAGTTTACAACAAAAACTAGAAAAAAAGTATTGTTTCATATTATTTAAAATAATTATTGAGTTCTTCTAGAAGTTATGTGGCAAGATTTTTCTAGATTTTGTTTAAGATAAGATTGTATATATCTTATCAATGAAGTTAATATTGATTGAATTTGTTGGGTGACATATCACCATATATTTGCACATATTTTAAGATTTATATGTCTTTTCAATATCATGATATATACAATATTATTCAAGACATTAATAAGATTGAAATTCAACCATAAAAAATAATGTTTTCTAAATACAATAGAAATATTTTTCCACCTATCATGTCTATAAACTAATTCTAAATATTTTCATTGTAAGTAGAAATATCTTTCAAATTAATTTATTTTTCCATAGGAATCATATCTATATAACACTATTCATTGTCACTCAAAGCATTAAAAGGGTTGGCAATTTAACCAAAAAATTTAATGTAGTACAATTTTTTTTAATTAAATAACAATATCTTTTTACAATGATTTCTTCTAAAACCAACCAATAAAAAGTACAAAAGAATGTTAAAATGTATGACATATACAATAGTGCTCATGTCATTCAAAAAATTAATATAGATGACATTTGATTCAATGAGTTAGGTAAATATCTAGATATATGTTTTAAAAAAAAAACTCAATTTTGTATTATTTTCCTCAATATGAACAAATTAAAAAAAGATAAATGAAATATTCATAATTATTTAAAATAGAAAATTAAATACAAACTATAAAAGTTTTGCTCAAATTTTTAATTCTATGTGATGATTGGCTAAACTGATGAAATAAATTGAATGCCATAGATGCATAAAGCCTTGGCAGGAACTAATAAGAGATGTTAGGAGAAACCCTCATTTTATTTTCAAATGGAATGATTTGGATAATGTTCAAGGAAGGAAATATGGTGGGAATGTGGAAGGGCCTTCATATTTTTCCATCATTATAATTTATTATTGTGACTAATGTCAATTATAGTAAATATACAAATGTAGTTTGTGATGTTAGCATCAACTATAAACATATTTTCTAGCTAGTATTCTAGATGCATATTTGATCACATTTATTAATTAATTAAAATTTAGAATATTTAACATGGTTTTAAATTTCAATCGATAAGATGAAATGCACATCTAGAGCACGATAGATACTCATTTCCAACTATAAAACCATTGCAAATGAGTTGGTATAATGAGGCTTGTTGTGGGAATTACGTAAGAATAAAATTATCAACAAGGAAAAGAACGGAAATTTTAGCAAGAGCTAGAGTATGCTAATAAGATAGATTAGATTAAGTTATTGAAGCTCACAAGGGAGTCCACTATTTACCTAGCCTTAATGATTTTTGTGTACTATATAATTCAATTTTGTTTAAATATGAATTAATATTTAAAAAGTGGATTATTGAATTTGTCAAGTTGTCATAAAAAATGATTGTCTTTCTTAATTGATATGAAGGAGAGTGTAAGGTTCTAAATTTTTAATTCATTAATATTTTAGATTATAGATTTAGTTAGTGTTTATGGTTAAAAAATTGTGAGTTTATATGGGCAAAAAAAATTAATATTTTATTTATTTAACATAAATTAATAACTAGATAAATAATTTTGGTTACAATAGTATCCACCTTCTAATAATATGTAAATTATATCATGCATTTATGTAGAGGTGAAAATTATGTTTCTACCTGAGTCTTTTCTAAGTTTTGGACTCTTTGTTTGTAAGGTAAATTTTTAGTGTTTTATTTGTGTATTATGTAAAAGATTTGACATTAAAAATGTATTAGAAGTGAAACCAATTTATTATTTTGAAGTGATCAAAATTCAAAGTTTGATCTTATCATTCTCATTCATATTTTGAGACCATCTAGGTGGCCCTAGTTCTAAAGCAAGACTTCAAAATTTACTTCAACTCCTATTTTCCAACTTCTACTTTAACTCTTACCCAAATTGGTTTGATCCTATTACTAATTATTACCCACTAATTGATGCACAAAGTACTCAAATTTGAACTTTAGGGTTTTGTGTATCAAAAAAGCCTAAATAACTTAAATAATATAATCCATTCATGATACGAGTACATCATTAGACCATGGATAACATTGCATCAACATTTATTGATGCAAGAGCATCTCAGGATCTTAGGCTATTTGCATCAATTTATACGTAATTGTTTATCTTTGTTATCATTTTTGTTGTGTATTGCAGATGCATTTAAGTTTATTTTGTAAGCCCTAGACCCTTGTCTGGTGTTGCTTTTTCATCAGTGTGACATTATGTGATCAACGAGACTTCAAATGGCGTCCCTTTGATAGCTTGATGTGAAGACTATGCATTGTTGGTGAGACCTTTCTACTTCAGAGGGACTTTGAACATAGTCTCCTCGATAGTCCAATGGGAGATATGTTTGTGGTGCATGAGTGGGAAATTCGTTATAGGTGGGACTTTCCCTCATCAAAGGGACTATATCTTGAGTCTCTTGAATGGCCCGATGTAATATGAAGGAAGCTCCTTGAAGAGACTTAGCTTTGTTAGAGGGAATCTACTTTGAGTCTCCTTGATGGTCTAATAGCTTTGGTGGTTGGCCAATGGTGGTGACATGGAACTTATGTTGGATGTACATCCTTGTATCAAAGGGACCTTGGGTGAACTCCCTTCAACAAGCCGATGGGATGGAGTTGAAGACTATTGGTTTCGAAAGTTTGTGTGCTCGACAGTGAATCGTTGGGAGATCGTTTCATCAAGAAAAAGGGATTGGAACTAATTTTTCCTGGGGTGTGCACCAGTGGGGAAGGTAGGTGAATTAGAGGGGGTAGCATTCATGAAGGAGGGAATGATCGATTGGACTATAATTTGGGAAAACAATCTGGTTTCTATGCAAAAGATATGTAACTAAATACTAAATGTAATTTGTACTTTGTTGAATACAATAAAGGAAAGTTGTTTCTTGTTGCATTGTGTTGTGGTTTTTACTGCTTGACTGATAGCCTGATAAGGCTCTTCAATCTTGACTACGTCAAGTGGTATAAAAGTAGGTTTTCTCTTGGAGGAAGTGTCAAAGATATTATGAAGTCCTGAAAGGGAATTTTTTGTGGGTAAGTGAGCAAAGGAAGAAGACCTACAACTATAGAGGGCTTGCATAAAATGGCACAAAGAGGATGTGGCAGAGGAAGAGGGGCATGATGAGATGCAGACCCTGTCATGATGGAGACGTTGAGAGGAATTATGGCCAGACTAGAAGATGTTGAAAATACATAGCGAAGAGGTCATCATGTCGAAGACGTGAGTGACGATGAAGAAGAATAGGTTGAATTTGAAGGAGGAGAAAACCAACCTAAACTTGACCAAGGAGAAGAGAGGTTCATTTGAGCCTTAACCAAAATAAATACCAAACCCCGTTTTAACCTTCTAGACTATAGTGGTAATCTAAATTCAGATAAATTATTGGATTGGATCACCGAGATGGAGAAGTTCTTTGAAGGTACAAAGGAAGACAAGAAGGTGAAATATGCCTATACAAAGTTAAAAGGGAATGCATCCTTGTGGTGGGATCATTTAAAGAATGGTAGAAAAAGAAGAGGCAAGGAGAAGATAAATTCATGGGATAGAATGACAAGTAAATTGAAAAAAAAATTCATGCCTGTAGACTATCAGATAACTCTGTTTAGAAAATTAAAAAACTTGAAGCAAAGAGAATCCAGTGTCAAGGATTACACAGAAGAGTTTTACTGATTGAGCATTCGGGCAGATTACTCAGAGAATGAGGTTGAGCAAGTTCCAAGGTATTTAAATGGCTTGTGGGTGTCCATACAAGATGAGATTAGATTGCTTAGACTACAGTGTGTGGAAGAGGCCTACCAATATGCATTGATGGCCAAAGAGAAGCTGAATAGGAAACAAAAAAGCAATAATAGGGGTAGAGGAAAAAATACTCATGGTAGAGGATAGAGCAGTAGTGGAAGGGGATATCCTACCAAACAAGATTAATATGGTACCTCATAGGAAATGGGAGGTAGAGGAAACTTCAGAGGAAGAGGATAATCTTCTCAAGGAAGAGGTAATTTTTGAAGAGGAAGAGGCAGATGCTTCACTATTACATGCTACCAATGTGGAGAGATCAGGCACAGGTCTTTTGAATTTCCACATGCTCGAGGTGGAGGAAAAGGAAAATAGGCCAAAGTTCATGTGGCCCAAGCAGAGGATGAAGTGGTTGAAACTTCGAAGCATGGAGAAGATCTAGAGGATGAAGAGTCTTTGATGGTAAGAAAGATTTTGTTAAGCCCTAAAAAGGGAGAAATGGAACCTGTACAGAGAAGAAATTTGTTTAGAATCAAATGTAAGTCAAGTGGCAAGTGTTGTAAAGTGTTCATCAATAGTGGAAACACATAAAACATTGTGTTTGAAGAAATGGTAAAGAAGTTGAAGCTGAAAAGAATGAAGCATTGCAGCTTGTACAAGGTCTCGTGGTTGTAGAAGGAGCACTGATTGGTGGTAAGACAAAAAAGCTTGGTTAGTTTCCAAATTGGTAATTACAAGGATGAAATACTCTGTGATGTGATGCCAATGAATGCTTGTCATATCTTACTGGGAAGACCATGGTAATTTGATCAACAAGTTGTTCATGATGGTGAGAACAATACATATACCATTAAGAAGGATGGCTAGAAGTTTACTTTAAATCCTATAAAGGATAAAGATGAAGATACAAAATGTACTTCTAGGGTGAGTCTATTCTTAGGGAAGAAGTTCCTAAAGGATCAAGAAGAAAGAGAAGAAATTGCAACTGAGATTGCAAAGGATGAAAAGTTTTACAGCCCTTTGATAGAAGGGGTATGGAAGGAAGAAAATGTGGTGGTAGCCCATACAAGTGGAGAAGATGTTAAGATAGGTTTTAGCGATGGAATGTCAGTGGAGTGAGTTGTGTGAAGTGGAAGAAGGGTGTTTGCAAGCTGAAATAGTGAACACGAATGGTCCCAAGTTTGATGATGAGGTTGAGGAGAACAAGGATGAAATGTTGTTAATTTCAAGAAGAAATGAGAAGAATATATAAATTGTTGACAACTGAAAATGACAAGTTGATGGAGAAGAAGAAATTTATTGTACCAAGAGAAGATGGTGATGGTGAAGATTCTTTGGAGGCTCATAGTTTTTATAACCCATTTTGTAATGTTTTTTTTGTAGGTAACAAAGAAATTGTAGCAAGATGTCAAGTCTATGACATCGGAGAAGAAATCCTCATGCAAGAGGATAAGCAAAGAAAAGGAAGAGAGAAGTTTGCAGCTGAGATATGTATTTTTGAAGACATAATGGAAATGAAATTGCAAGTTACACCTATGGTTGAAGAAGTAGGAATAGAAATAAATTGTCCTTTGGAGGACAAGTTGATGAATGAGGAAAGTGTAGAAGGAAGAGTTCCAGTAGTGAAACTTGAATAAATACTTGTGAAAAAGGAAGAGAAAGAGAAGAGTGAAGTGGAAGAAGCATGCCTTGTTGGAGGCATGGAAAAAGAGAGTAAACCAAAAGTTGCACCAGTGTATGAGGAGAAAATTGAAGTTATAAGTCTTACAGAAGGGGGAAAAGTTGCAACAAAGGTAAAGTTTGATTGTTGTAATTGTAAAGAATGTGTTAATTTGTATTTAGTTGAGTTTGAATCCAAGTAGAAAGTACATAGATGTTGTGGGTTGAGGTGCAAACCAAGAAAAAACAATTTGTTAGTATGGCAAGAAGAGATGTTAAAGAGAAACATGCTAGTGAAGAAAATTGGTTGGTGGAAATCTTTAACTTCCATAATTTTGATATTGATATGTTTGAAAATTTAGTGATGAATGAACATTGGAGGGAAATTTATTGGAGGAGGAGGACAGATTGTGGTGTGTTAATTCCCACAAGGGTGGAAGATGAAAGTGGAGTTTGGTGGAGGTGGTTGGGTTATGGTGGGAAATGTCCCACAAACATAGAGCAAGAAGAAAGCATTAGGTGGTGGTGGATGGTACTTGGTGGACACAAGTCCATAGGAGGAGAGAAGAATGGAGTGCAAGGTTGTTGGAAAAGGATGGCGAACATTCTGACAAGATGCTGGAAGAAGAGGAAAAAGATGTAATTTGTAGATACCAGTTTTAGCATAGGAGCATGCTGCAAGTTGTTCACAACTTGGAAGAGTAGTTTTACTACTCAACTTCATTTTTTAGCCTATGCTCACAAACTTCTTACTAGGTGCATCTGATACAGGAGCATCTCGAGCTCTCAAGTTATTTGCATCAATTTGTACATAATTCGTTATCTTTTTTGTCAATTTTGTTGTCTTGCAGATGTGCATTTGAGTTCATTTTGTAAGCCCTAGCCCCTTGTTTGATGTTTTGTCTTTCATCAGTGTAATATTATGTGATTGGCAGGACTTCATATGGTGTCCCTTCGATAGCCTGATATGAAGATTGTGCATCGTTGGTGAGACCTTTCTACTTCAGAGGGACTCTGAACATAGTTTCCTCAATAGCCCGATGGGAGATATGTTTGTGATGCATGAGTGGGAAAGTCATTATCGGTAGGAATTACCCTCATCGAAGGGACTCTATCTTGAGTCTCTTCGATGGCTCGATGGAATATGAAGGATGCTTATCGAAGAGACTTAGCTTTGTCAGAGGGAATCTACTTTGAGTCTCCTCGATGATCCAATAGTTGTGGTGGTTAGCCAGTGGTATTGACATGGTGGTGACTTGGAACTTATGTCAGAGGGACATCCTCGTATTGAAGGGACTTTGGGTGAAATCCCTTCGACAAGTCGATGGGATGGAGTTGAAGAATATTAGTTTTGACAGTTCATGTGCTCAATAGTTAATCATTGGGAGACCGTTTCATCAAGAAAAAGGGATTGGAAATATTTTTTCCTGGGGTGTACAGCAAGGGGGAAGGTAGGTGAATAAGAGGGGGTAGCATTTATGAAGGAGGGAATGATTGATTGGGTTGTAATAGGGGAAAAAAGTTTGGTCTATGTGGAAAAGATTTGTAACTAAATTCTAAATGTAATATGTACTTTGTTGAATACAATAAAGGAAGGTTGTTTCTTGTTGCATTGCATTGTGGTTTTTGTTGCTTGATTGATAGCTTGAAAAGGCTCTTCAATCTTGACTACGTCATTTGCATACATAAGGATGCACACAAAGGCAATGCATATCTTAATTGGTGATACTTTTCTCATGCTCTAGCTCCATTAATTAGTGAATAAGGTTTGACTATAATCAAGACAAGTCATGAATTCTTCCTCTTGATAGGAGGTCATTTTGGTCTTTTTAAGAACCACTAAATTTAGAAACAAATAGGTGAATAGGTTTTTGAAGAAATGAGACACAAAGTTGAGGGCCACTCTTCTAGGAATAGGCTCATAAACATGTTCAGATTTGTAAATAGAAGAAATCAAGGCGCTCTTTAGTTTTGACTATTTTCAAAGCATAATTCATTTATTAAAGTGTCAAAACTTCATTATTATATATATAAATAATACATTTTATAATTTAATCACTAAATATACATTGGAAAAAATATTCCTCATAACTACTAAAAATTTGAATATTAAATCTCATCATTTAATCACTAATATACATTACAAAATAATATTTCTTTTCACCTTAAAAACTCTTAATATCTATCCATATTTATCAATTTTAACACTCACCTAAACACTTATCTAAATTTGACTCAAGTTAATTATAATATAATTAAATATTTTATTTAATTAATTAATCACATATAAAATAGTTTCTCATTTTTAACTTGAATTCTATTCATTAACATAGAATTTACATTTTAATATTAAATTTTATATTTTTTCATAATTATATAATTTGCAACTCTCATGATCCATTTTTTTTAATGGAAATGTTTTTAAGTTTTTAAATTTTCTTTACCATAGAATTAAAATAAGTGAACTCCTCACATCTTAACATCACAATCTTTAGAAAAATAAATAAAAAAATCTAATTAAAATACGAACAATAATTCGAATCTACAAAATCAAATTTTATTGAACTGTCCCATGAGAGTCGTTGAGGCTAAAAATATATTCCAACCAAATATGATATTACCTAATGTAGGCACTAATTTTCAAAGCACAACTTTATCACCACCAAGTATGAATATGGTAGGAATGTGTGCACTACTTTTCAAAGCATGCCTTTTTTTCCATCGAATAGGAAACTCTTCAATCTAATCACATGGATTTGGTTGTTCTTTTATCTAGGGGGGAGGGGCCCAAAGTAGGGTAGTCAAAGTTTGGAGGTCCACATGGCAATGCATGTGGACCAAAAAAAAAAAAATTCCCACCATGTCACCCTGCTACTTGTGCATCGGGCAAAATATTTTTTTTTTCAAAAAATTTGAGCACCTTGCTACCCGTCAAGCACCATTTAGTCCGATCTATTGAAAACAGGCCCATTTTTCCCTCTTCCTGAAAGTGCTTCCCATCCACCTCCTTAATCAATGAACTTATCTACGTACATTGGATTAGATGGACATGTGGCTTTGACAGCCTTGCCACCCTAAACGAACAGTTCAGAGCATTAATCACTCATCGCCTCCTTCATTACATCCACTAACCAAATTTCCTTACGTGTTCCTTGAAATTTACTTAGACTGTCGAGTGCATAAATTAGAGATCAAGGTTCATTCAATGCTCCAAAATCTTTCATATCACGCTCACTCTCATTCCTTTTGTTTGTGTTCATTCTCGAATGTTCGTTTTGTTATGCACCAATTTTGGTTCAACTCTGCACACTTCTTTGTTCGGATCTTCACGTTTCTTCATTTGGCTATGCACTCTTGTCAGCTCCCTTTCTCTTTCAGGTGAGGTTTCTAACCTCACTGAGCTTGTACCAGTGTCTTCGAATACAATGGTATTCTACCATGCACTTATCTTTTTCACATAATTTCATTGCAAAAATTTGACTTTCAAAAAGATTAATAAAATGAAATGTGGGGAGGGTTTCACTAGTTTTCTTTTCCTCTATAGTCATCCATGCACTCCTAATCTTATGTTCTTTATTGCATGGTGTTTACTCTGCATTGTGCTTTTCATATTTGCTTCCTTATAGGAAATATGAAATGGTTTTGACTGGTTTAAATGGATTTTCATTGCTATTAGACTTCTTTGAAAAAATATGGAAAGGGTTTGACTAGTTTTCTTCCATGCACTTGTATTTTTGTGTTCATCATTCCACAAACTTTAACTCTGCAATTTGTTTTTTTACATTTTTTTGTTATTCCAAAATACAGAAATGGTTACACTAGTATTATTATTCATAGGGTTAATGTTTATCATTTCGAGGGTTCTTGCCATGCACTTTCATTCATGTGTTCCTCATTTCATAGACTTTAACTCTTCCATTTTCTTATAATAATCTCATGTCATTCTGAAATATGAAAATGGTAGCATTGGTTGTCATTTTGAAGATAATCTACCATGCAATTGTATTATTTTGTTCTTCCATGCACAATAGTTTTTTCTACAAAATGTTTTTTTTATTTCATTGTTACTACCAAACATGGAAAGGGTTTGACTAGTTCACAATTACAAGGTTTTCTACCATGCACTTGTATTCGTGTGTTTGACAATGCACAAACTTTAACTCTACAATTTTCCTTTAATATTATTTTTTATTCCCAAATATGAAAATGGGTTAACTTGTTTTCATCTCGAAAATATTCTACCATGCAATTATATATATATATATATATGTTCATATATGTGATTGCTACTATGAAAAAATGAATATGGTATCATTGGTTTTTTATTTCACATATTTTTTGCCATGAAATTGTATTATTCGATTCTTCCATGCACAATAGTTTTGTCTGTGAACTATTTTTTTATTTCATTGTTACTACCAAACATGGAAATGAAAACAAGTTAACCCATTTTCATATTTGGGAATAACAAAAAAAATATTAAAGGCAAAGGAAAATTATATATATATATATATAGAATTACATATATAATAACACACACACACACACACACACATATATATATGTATATGCGTGTGTGTATGTATATGTATTCATATATGTATATATATGTGATTGTTACTACAAAATATGGAAAGGGTCAGATTGGTTCCTAGTTATTGGGTTTTCTACAATGCATTTCTACTCATGTGCTCATCATTGCACAAACTTTAACTCTACAATTTTCTTTTCATATTGGTTTGCTTTTAATACACACACACACACATATATGTATGTATACATATATATATTATATATGTAGGTATACATGTATGTATATATATGTACATACTTCATATATTTATGTACACGTGTATATACATGTATACATATATGTGTGTGTGTATGTATGCATGCATGCATATATGTATATGTCCCACTTTCCCAACAACACAATACTCATGGAAAATCAGTCGTTCACATATGTCCCATTAGTCAAATTATAGCACACAACTATAGTTTCCTTCTCTTTTTCCACATGCAACCACCAAAAAATAATGTGTTAAGGCCACCATAATCACCCAAGAAGAAAACAAGGATTGAATTCCATGAATACATACAATCTCTAGAATTGAAGGCACCAGACAAGTTTTCAAATTTGAAAAAGGAGGACACAAATTAAAGGCCCCATACCAAACTAACATTGAACATATAAAGAGTTTACAAATTCAAAAATGCATTTCTCAATCTTTTCCAATTTCCATTTTGTGTCTTTTTCACTCTGCTTGATCGGTGTGCAAATTGAATACATGTTCAACTCAGCCCATTGTTCCTTCTAAGCTTTGCTGATGGTGAGTTGCAATTGAAAGGTATACTCATTTTTACTATTCTTTGTGTATTAAGCTAAGAACTGCAACATATGTTTGATTGATCCCTCCTTTCATTTGTTCTTGCAACAAGCAGGATATAGGTGAGTGCAACAAGACACATCATCAGGAAAATCCCTACTATAGAGGTCAGGTTTTTAACCTCACTAAGGCTCTACCATTGTCTCTAGTCAACAACTATTTTTTTTGGTACTATTTATTTGATTTTATGGTTTTTCATAGTTTGAAGGAATTTTGTGGCTTTCTTGGTGCATCCACAATGTGCTCAATGAAGTGTATGGCATCTAGGGTGTTTATGAACACTTCAAATTTTGTGTTCTTAAACACACTTTTTCAAGGAAAAATATGCTTTTGTTCTAGCATCACTCTAACTTTAGTGGGTTTAATTTATTATGTTTCTTTCCTCTCATGGTTAGCCAAAATTTGTCTTCATTCAATTGCCCGCCACATGATTGTGCCACCTATGCTTTTAATTTGTATATGCATATATGTACTTTTATGTTTATGCATAATTGTACATATATGTATATGAATATATGTACAAAAGTATACACATACATGTATATGCAATATGTACATATGTGTCCACATACATATGTAAATGCATTTGATGATACATATGTATGTACATATAGATATACATATGTGCACTAAATATTTGTGAAATACAGATCTACACAATGAATGATTGTGCATTGAAGAACAGAATAATACAAGTACATTGAATATTACCTTTGAAATTAAAATTATACGAGTTTTCAAAGTTATTGTGCACATACATATATATGAACGTACGTATGTATGTACATAGATTAGTGCATGTACATACATATGGACATGCACTATGTATGTACATGTAGTAATCTATGTACATACATATATGTATTTGCACCAATAAATTGTGAAATTCAGATGTGCACAATGAATGATTGTGCAATGAAGAACACACGAATAGAAGTGCATGGAAAAAAACCCTCCAAAAGAGAACTAGTCAAAGCCTTTCCATATTTTGTAGTAACAATAAAATATGAAAAGCAAATTGCAAATTGCATTATTGTGCAATGAATAACTAAATAATAAGGGTATGAAAAAGAAGATTACATCATGATTGAAAGCCCATGCGATACCACAAACATACAATCCAACAAGTGTACTTGAATCACTGTACCACCAAAATTGTATTATAATTGGTTTATATTTGTCCCATACACAAATAGTTCTTTGCAATCTTACATGTCATATAATATTCAAAGCACATATGATACCACAAACATACAAACCACATTGCTTGTTAATGGCCTGTAGTATTAAAACATGCAACCAAAATATAAAATTAGTATAACCAACACTCCCCTTAAGTATCACCACTTTCACTACATCAACACCAATATTTTCATATATCCAATGGCACAAGAACAACAAAAAGCCAAGACTATCCCATCACAAAATCCATTATATTATACATAAGAGGTTGTTGCACTTTATACATTCTATATCATGTAAATGGTGTTTCCAATGCTATGTACATGACTATATATGTCGATTGAAGTCATATTGTTTGTGGTTGTTAATGCATAATTTTGTATACATGTAATAGTTATGCAAAGTGTGATGTACATTTCAGCCCAATCAAGCAATCAACATAAACAAAGTTTCAGTATAATTAAGCACACTTACATTAACAAGTAATTGCACTACATTACCAACATGGACATCATATTGCTAAGTAGGGCCATATACATATCCATTTAATAAACAAATAAATAGATCCATTTGATATCAAATACATAATATAGGAATGTGCATAATGCTGGCAACAACATTTACATATTATATGACAAAAAAATGTAGTGACATTGGAGGTTATAGCATTGAAGAGACTTCTTTTTCAAAAGAGAATTTAAGTATTAAACTATGTATCATTATACTTTACAAATTATCAATGTATGCAACATGGTTTAATACTAAAATTTCTTTGGTGAAATCAAGCCTCTCTAATGCATAACCAAACTAGTATAGTTACATAACCAAACTAGTATGGTTACATAACCAAACGAACACTTGAGAATAAACACAAACAAAAGGAATGAGAGTGAGCGGGTTACGTGAGAATTTGGAACATTGAATGAACCTTGATCTCCAATTTACTTGTCTAACAGTCTGAGTAAATGTGAAGGGACATGTAAGGCAAGTTGGTCAGTGGAGATAATGAAGGAGGCAATGAGCGATTAATGCTCTAAACTATTCATTTAGGGTGGTGAGGTCGTCAAAGCCATGCGTTTGTCTGATCTAATGCATGCAGATTTGTTCATTGATTAAGGAGGTAGATGGGCTCCACTTTGGGGTGGAGGGAAAAATGGGACCATTTTCAATAGGTTAGATGAATCAATGCATGATAGTTGGTGAGGTTCTTGAAATTTAGAAGAAAAAAAAAATTCCAAATGCACAAGTGGTAGGGTGACATGGTGGGAAAATTTATGTGGTTAATATCAAGATATTACAGTCCCCAACAACAAAAGTAAATAGGAAATGATTGAACTATATCTTGCAGCCTAGAATACACATAAAAAAGGTAGCCAATCATTCATATAGTTTTAGGGATGGTCCCTCCCAACATCAATCAAGCATGCTAAGATAAACATCTAGAGATGTGTTTTCGTCTCTTGCTTTTGCATTTTAAGTTTTTGTTACATGATTTACATTTGAACTTGTAAATTGAGTGCAACTTACATGCAATGGCATTAAAAAACTATATCTAACAGAGAGTGGAGTGCAACCTACATTTGGGATGAGACTCGAATTGACATTAGAAATTACAAACAGAGGGATGTATATGTTCAATATTTTCTCAAACAAGGCATGTTTGTCTACTAACGGGTTTGTGGGTACTGCTTATATATCTTTCTTGCTGCAATGACCTATGGGCCCACTTGATTTCTCTTTCCTTCCTATCTTGTTTCTTTTGAACCCTCTAATTCCTTTCCTTCCTATCTTGTTTCTTTTGAACCCTCTTAGTTGCCTTTCCTTCCTATCTTGTTTCTTTTGAACTCTATCTTGGTCCCTCTTTTTCTCTCTTTCCTTCCTATCTTTTATCTTTTGAACTATCTATTTCTCCTTCTTTTTCTCTCTCTCTCTCTCCTTCCTATCTTGTTTCTTTTTATCTCTCTTCCTCCCTTTTTTGCTCTCTTTCCTTTCTCAAATCTGCATAGTAATCTACTATTTGTGGTATAGTAAATGTGGTAGGTGGATATGGTAATGAATAAGTCCCTTGGTCTTCTTCCCACTGCAATACAATACCCAATTTATTGGCTCCATCTTCCAACCAAGATGGTTGGGTAGGGGCCAAGGGAAGACTTAAACCATCATTACCCACATCAACAGCTCCCTCTACCAACCAAGACGGTTGGGAAAGGGTTGATGGAAGAATTATACTATCATTACCCATATTCATAGATCCATTTTTCAACTAAGATAGTGGGCTAGGGGCTGAGGGAAGACTTAGGATGTCATTAATTTCCTCATGCTGGCTATCCACCATGTCATTAGATTGTTGATTAACTATTTCATTCATTTTCAATTGCCAATGTCGTGATGTTATTGTCTGTCTACCTAATGGAACAATAACTACCATAATTGTCTCTGCTTCTACATTTAGTTCTTCTTTAGGGGGAATGTAACACCTCTTTTACCTATAGGCTACCCTGTGGTGGCTCTCTTCTTCATTGGTCTGGACCTCATATCAACTTTATATTGCACCTACACACATTAGGAAACATGTTTCAAACAATGATAAGAACCACCACTGAACACCCTTAAAGATAGAGTGATGCATGAACTTTTGTTTTCCTTTATTGTGTTAGCTGATAGTTTATAATGGTAAATTTGGTAATTGTTGAATTTTATGTGATCATACTACTTTGTTTGAATTGCACAAGTTTAGAACCTTTTGGATTGAAATGAAAGGAGTTGGTCTTATGCCATACATCAAATTGGAATTAACAATGTAGATAATTGAAATTCATTGTCATTCATCAATAGTTACTAAGTATGAAACCCTGTGATATTGAGTTGCAAGTTTGTGTGAGAAACATTTAGACATCATAGAACATATTGGCATTCCCAGACATATAGATGATATATGAAAATGTTGAAATTAAACTGAAATCAATTGATGTTATGTGCTTAGAGAATATTGGGTGAAACAATGACATTGAATTTAAGTGGATATGCATTGACATTCATAAAAAGTATAAGTCAAAACCCTAGATAATGAGTTAGAAAGAATAGGTTATAACAATCACATTTTCATTAAAAAAAATGACTTGTTCTTGTGCACTTAGACCACATAGGGTTTAACAATCACATTGTAAGGAACTAAAATTCATTGACATCCATAAACAATGTAAGTTGAAACCTCGAATATTGAGTCACAGGGTAGCGGGTGAGAAACATTTACAGTGCATATAACTGATTTATATACCCAAGCATATAGAACATAACAAATACCCAAGAATTGAACTAAAATGACTTGAAATTCATAAATAGAGAAAGTTGAATCCCCATATATAATTGTTGTAGACTTGTGGTTGATAAAAAATTACGGTGCAT
This sequence comes from Sequoia sempervirens, assembly GCA_007258455.2. NCBI lineage: Eukaryota > Viridiplantae > Streptophyta > Pinopsida > Cupressales > Cupressaceae > Sequoia > Sequoia sempervirens. The sequence goes on along the minus strand of VDFB02290275.1, from coordinate 85,644 downwards.
AGAAATAGTCTATATTGGTAGGCATATAGATCAAAAGAAAACCCTAGAAAATAAACTCAAATGACTTGACATACATAAATAGTGTAAGTTGAAACCCCATATATTGAGTTACAAGTTTGTGGGTCATAAAAGTTTACAACACTCATAAAATAGATCTATATTGGTAGGCATAGAGAATGTAAAAAAACCTAAAATATGAATAGAATTGACTTGAAATTCACAAACAATGTAAGTTGAAACCCTAGATATTGAGTTATAGGTTTTTTGTGAGAAAAATTTACATCACATACAACATATTACCATTGGAACATAAAGAATTTAAATGAGAAACCCAAGGTATTTATAGTATTGTGAAAAAAATTGCATAGCATTGAACAAATTGACATTCATACGCATAAAAAAAAATGTTTGTGTAGAGTACATGTATCTTGATAGTGTGCTGCTACTACTGCTTCTTCTTCTCCTATTTGTTCATCTGCCTCAAGGAAAAATATAGCATTGAATATGAAAGTGAGACGTGGTAAATGGAAATGCATTTTTGAATTTGAAAATCTCTTTATATTTTCAATGTTGTTTGGTATGGATTCTTTAATTTTTCTCCTCCTTTTTCAAATTTGAAAATATGTTTTGGTTGCCTTCAATTGCATAGTTTATTTGCATTTATGGTGTGCAGTGTTTGTTTTCTGCTCAAATGATTTTGGTGGCCTTGACACCATTGTTTTGGTGGTTGTAGGTGGAAAAAGAGGAGAATGCACCAATTTTCATGCACAGGGATCTGACCAATGGGACACTTATGAATGATTGATTTTCCTTTCAGTGTTGTATTGTAGAATAATGGGATAGGGGGTGGGTTCCATTGGATTTGGTGATGGAACAATCTTAGCTCCTATATGTTCTCGTCAACATGGATGTATTGAAATATTGGTTGTGATGTAATGCAAGTGGTGATATTATAGGGGAGTGTGGGTTATACTAATTTTATATTTTGGGTGCATGTTTTAAAGCTATGGGCCAGTAACAAGCAATATGGATTTTATGTTTGTGGTGTCAAATGTGCTTTGAATATTCTTTGACATGTAAGACTACTAATAATTAATTGTGTTTGGGACAAATAAAAACCAATTATAATACAATTTTGGTGGTACAATGATTCGAGTACCCTTGTTGACTTTGTGGGTGAAAACTATTTAACAATTGCATATTAAGGAGATCTAGTGTGGGGCCCATGTGGGACTACTTTTGTCCCCAGTATAGGCTCCCGCCCTACTCAAGGCCCCTCTCTCATAGAATGATTAGGTTGATACAATTATATTATGAGAAGTTTGTTATTATGTTTTAATTTTAATCAATTATATATCTACAATTTTAATCTTTGATTCTTTTATTATCATTGATTAGGTTGTTCAATTTTTATCACTATTAATATATTTAGAATAATTAGATTGAGATGATTATGTTCACAAAAAATAATTATTGTGCATGAATATTAATCAATCATACATCTACAACACTCATCTTAGATCTATAGTTCAATTCAAATGGTGCAGTGTTGAACTTCTAGTTTCATTCTAAATTTGAGGTATTTAGAACTATTACCTGATTTTTAGCTTTCAGCTAAAATAATGTAACTTAATGTTTATTCTTTTTGTGTTTTTTTATTTATACATTTAAAAGATAAACCATAGTTTGCTAAGTCATTAATAGGCATGAAAGAGATTGTCAAATGAAACAGATTACATTTTATTCCAATGTTGCAATTATAGCAAATGAGAAAGAGTACCATATGTGTTACAAATGTAATCTTTATTGATAATCATGAAAGTGTACATGTCCCTCACAATCCAAGGGACTAAATTTACTTATTCAATGAAAATAAACAAGAGCATATACATGAACAAGTAAACAAATACGAATGTGTGTATGAGGGAGACCAGTCATTGTTTGAGAATGATTGGTTCTGGATGTGCCATCTTGTCCTACTGCTGCCCCCAAGTTGCTTGTGTCTTTCCTAGCTTCATAGTTCTAGCTCCTACATCTGGCAATAAAAATGGTGTTAGATCAATGCTCTAAGAAATGAAAGATCTCAAACCTTACATGAACATTCACCTATGCATGTATAAACTGATCTCTAGATGCATTAAATAAGCAACATGCCATGAGTGTCCCTGAAAACAAGTAAAAAGAAATCAAACAAACCTATGATATGCTTTGTTTATCCAACTGTTTGTTCCTTGTGAATACTTATAACAAGTCCTGTTACTATTCTAATTTAGTTAAATACAACATGTGGGGTAAATGTGGCTCCCATGAGGGTAGAGCTCAACATGCTACCCTCTAATGTTTTAAGAGGAATAGGAAATTGAGCAACTTGATCAAAGACATACATGCTATTAAAGCATTAAATCAATATGGAATCACACCAGTTGATCAACTTTCATTATTAGATTCAAAAGATGCATCAAGTTCAATTATGCATCTCTTAAATAATGAAGGAGAAATCAAGGAATGCCTAAAGCCATCATGAAGCACATGGGGCAGAAAGAAGGAACAATCCAAGGTACTGTCAGGTCCCTCTCACCTTAACCCTATTGGGCAGCCACACATCACATAGGATGGCGAACTTTCAAGTCACCAACATAGGTGACATGTGTCTGCTGACTAGGATCAAAGTGAGGAGACATTTTTTAATTGTTGTACATGATTGAAAAGGGATGAACTATTGTGAGGAACAAGTAACAAACTTGTGGGGAAGCAAGCAATCATAGCGGGTGCTTCATAAACAATCATCAAAGAGGTAAGCATCCTCAAAATATAGTCATGATCTCATGATACATCTCATAGAGGAAAGCCCCTGTCAAGGAAATGATCTATGGAGGCAATCTTCTAATATTCAGAAGCATCAAGTCATTATAGTTGCACCATGAAAGAAACCACAAAATGGTCATAATGAAGGCTTTGAAAATGGGTAGTGACTCCATTAAAGATGCATTCACGTGTTGTGGATATTCATAATGCAAGGGAAGTAAACATGTTCATAAAGCAGAGAGGTCAAAAGGAACACAAATGCAACAAGAGGACAACCCTCTAATCAGTAGATGCACAATAAAAGACCAAGTGAGCAATCATGACTATCATAAAAGCAAAAGGCATGTTACAAGAATAGTGCTATGGAATCATGTCAAAGACAAATAAGCAAGTCCACCTAAGAAGGAAGGTGCAACAATGGTTCCCAGCTTGAGATAGAGCTAAGACAAGTGATGTTGTATAGTGATGTAAAAGCACAATCAATGTCATTAAGGGGAAGTGAAGACGTTCAGATCTCAAACTGGAGAGGCAAGGCTTAATCAAGATAGCAGAGGTATGTCCTTTCATTTCATGATTTTAGATGCAACATTTATGAGTGACAGTCCCAATATTAAAGTTATTTCAAAGGTAAAGGAAAGTCATGAAAGGAGTATAAGAACATGACAATCTTCATCAAAAGTAGATTCATGAAGGACAGAGTATATGTGAAGGACAGTCCTTATAAGAAAATATTGACCTTTATGGTAATCTCTTTCAAAGAAGTGATCTGCAAGTCTGTTGCCCTACCTTTCATGATTTGATAAGTTTATTATAACATGATAATTGTAGTTGCATGCCTTTTCAAGGGGTCAAGTCATGGAAAATATTTTCTAATGGCTCATTAGAAGATGACTCTCATGAAGCAACAACGAAAAGAGGATAAATATTTCCTTGTGTTGATGATGATGATTCAAAGCATTCATGAAAGTCACTTGAGGACAAAAACATGCATCTTTGAACCAATGATGTTTTCAAAAGAATGGAGAGCAGAGATATGAAAGGACAATATGGTGTAATCTAATAGAGCATCCCCAAACATCATAGCAAGCACAAGAATTGAATGTGGGGTGGTAGTCATGAAGATTAAGTGATCACACAATAGTCATTACTCACAACAAAAAAAATGCAATTCAAGCAATTGTGAACAAGTGATCACACAATAGTCATTTGCTTCAACAAGTAAATAAATTAATTTTTATGAATGCTCTTTAATTGATTATTGTACAATGACCTTCTTTACAATGAAACAAAGGACAATATGCTCATAAAAAGAAGTAGGGACAGTCCTCAGGTCTATTGAAGTAATTATCATTTAATTGGCAATCCTTCATAATACAAAGTGTACAACCCTTTTGGCCAAGTGATAGTAAGTTGTCATTGTGACAGGATAGTCATAGAGGTAATTTTAGTATACAATGAAACAACATGGACAACCAATGGATAAAGAAGAAAAAGGATAGCCTAGGAATGCCATGGAAAATGAAGAATGAAATGAAATACATAGGGAAACATAGTCTTATTTAACAATTGATAGAGATAGATTTGTTTCAATTGACCACCTCTCATGGAGTCTCATTCATTTATACTATAATCTTGTGCATTCTTCATAGAAAAAGGTGAGATAACAGGGAAAATGAAGCAAAAGATACCCACGTGATAAAATGCAGAAAACTAGAAAAGATGCATAGAGCTTTGAGTCCCACCCCTTTTTTGCAATAGCATGGATCATTTAGCAAACCATTTTTATTCACAAGACAACATTTTATTATGGGATGAATTAATTGAGAGGGCTCTTATGTTAACTGTCCACTCCCTCATGCTGGTTCTTTCATATTATAATTCAACATAGTCTTGTTACTAACAAAGCACAAAAACCAGAGTGATGGATGCTACAATAAAATCTGAAGGAGGCATTGTACTAGTGAGAGCAAAGGCGGTGCTCATGAAAAATGGAAAGATGCAGACAATGTATGACATATGCATGGAGACAAAAAATGAGTAAACTTGCATATGTTATGAATGGAGGAAGCTCAAGTTTGAGCTTTATTTGCTCAAGAAATGGAAGTATATGGCTGAGGTGTGCTTACCTTAGCTAAAATTAATCAATTTTTGTTGTTACAAAAGCATTCTTGTCACATAAGAGAAAAGTGGCACAATAAGTTCATCAAAGAATGCTATAGGCCATGGCCAAAATTCTCAAGATGGCCTCCAAAAATGAGAAAAAACATAGTTTTGATACAAATGAATGCATTTACCTATGAATCCATGCATCTTTCATCAAAAATTGGTCAAGAAATGGCCAAGAGTTTCCATTTTCTGTGCAATTTCCAAACCCTCATGGTAGCAGGGCTTTCTCTAGAAAGATCATTGTTAAAATGAAATGATTTTTGTCACATTTTCCCATCTTTTTTTGTTTAGGGTTTGAACCCTAAGTGGGCCGATGGGATTTCTCTTTTCCCATTATTTTTTAAAAATGAAACACATATTAATGTGTTAATTGGGTCGATGGTAGTTTTTAGACTTAGGCAATTTTTGCCTTATGGCTTTTGAAAAACATGTGCTTCTTTTAAAATTTTGCTAAGTCCTCCAAGTTGAGCATGCAGTCCTTTGAAATATGCTTTTCCCTTTGAAATGTGATGCTTTCATGACTTTCAAAATATGCCTTCCATGAAGTGTGGAAGTCCTTGATGCCATATAGGATGAAATTTGGGCCTTTATTTTTTCCTTAAAAAACTACGAGTATTCCTTCCATAATGTGTGGAGTACCTAATGCCCACATAAACTGAATAATATGGGCCTTTTATTGTATTTAAAAATCATAGAATGTTGGCCAAGTCATATCATGCCTTTTGGCATTGAAGTGCAGAATGAAGGTGAGTGTAAATGATCAAATGCCTGGAAGAATTTGTTTTACTTAATGCTTTTGCAAGCATTTAAATATCATTTAGTTTACATTTTGTCAATTTTAAGTCATCATTTAAGTGATTTGCAAAATCACTTTAATGTCATTCATATGCAAATGTAAATGTAATCCAAGGATGGTAGTGGGGCCCTTTTTGCATTTGTCATTAAAAATGTAAATTAATTTGATTAAGTGATGTATTATGAATCACTTAACCAAATTATTGTTTTAAATGCAAAATTGAAAGAGACATGTGTTGATAAGGATAAGTCAAAGGAAGTAGATTGAAAACATGTGTGGGAAAAGGTGATGACTTGTCAACATGGAGAAAGTGTGGGAGGATGTCTTTGACTATTTTTGGAGGGAGATGAGACCATTTTTGTGGGATTTTTGTCATGCTTTTGGTATGGATAGGTATTGGCTTGACTTTTCAGCATTTTGGAGGCATTTTTGAGGAGTTTTAGAAGGTTCTTTTTTGGATTTTGTGTAGCATCTGACCAAAACCTTCTAGATGGATAGGCATAGGAGTTGTGTGATCTTTTTTCTTAAGTATCTTCATTTTAGCATTTTGGAGGGAGTTGTTTTCTTTCTTCTTGCAGGAATTGTAGCTTTTGGAGATTTTTTCAGGTAGAGGACAAAATTGTAACTCAAATTTGCAGACTTATGCAGTAGTGTAACACCATTTTTGTTAATGAATTAAGTGTTTTACCTTCTTAGAAGAAACTTTATTGAGTGCAATGTGATGATTGATGAATGTTTTTGTGAGTTTTGGTAAATCCTTCAATGCTTGTCTCATTTTAGCACCTTTAAGTAGAATGAACATATATTATACAAGTTGTAAGTTGTGTGATGGGTCAAATAGTTATTTTAGTTGTGGAAAACTTTTCCCTTCAAATTGGAAAATGAACCAAGCCTCCTTACAAAATACTTATGCATTAATATATTTAAATGTCTGAGTTGTGTCAAGTTAAGATGAGATTTAGATAAAACTATGTGTGAAATTAGTTGTATGGGTCTAAGAAATATCATTAGGTGCATCACCATAGGGATTAGTTTTCTTTTCATGATTCTTTTTCCCCTTTTCCCATCAAGGAATAGTTTAGGTGACATCATAAAAAGGGGAGCCAACCCATAATTTGGAGGTCTGCTTTCGAATAGGACACCCACAACCTAAAAGAAATCCCATGTTACATCCAAACCTGCTAAGTTCATTCATAGCTTTGCATTAGGGTGCAAATTTGGATCACTAACAAGAACTTTGGTACTTGAAAAAAAAAATGCATTGACTTACAAAGAGGATTTTTTTAGTGTTGAAGAACATGTTATAGTTTCTTAAGAATGTGTGGTAGAATACTAATTTTTTCCTTGTATCTTGGTCAAACCTTGTTGATTGATTCAACAATTTTATAAAAAATTAAAAAATAAAGTAGTGTGTATGTCTGACATGTAAATCACTAATAATCATTTATAGTACAAATATGTTGAGTGTTTGAAGCAATGATGCAATGGAGCAGAGAGTACCTAAATTATAGATACAAAGCAAGAACCATGGTTTAGGCATTTATTGATGTAAGAGCTAATGTAACTAAGATGGTTGATGAAAATGACTTAGTGTTGATAGAAATATGATTGTAGAGTGATGTTTTATGATATATAGATATGGATGGGGCTATCCTAACAATCATGAAATCAACTAGGGCTTATACCATTTTATTTATGTCCTAAGTGCAAAATTTGAAATTTTTGTCATGAGATTTTGCAAATAATGACCAACTAAAACTAAGTTGGTTTTAGACCATGAATAATTATAAATTTAGACAAAGTGGTCCAAGCTACACCTACAACTCTAATCCCAATGACCATGAATAATTATAAATTTAGACAAAAAATTTAATCTTTCTCAGCACCTCCACCATTTTAATTCTTTGATGGTATGGATTTTGTTGGAAAATGTAATCCCAACGAACATAGTAATTGTTGTCACATGTCTCTCTTCCAACAATTAAACATGGCATAACTGTAATAGTTAATATGGCAGGCTTTTATCTATGGAAAGCTTAACCTTAGCAACTACAAGTTAATATGGCAGACTTTTATCTATTGAAAGCTTATCCTTATCTTCCCTCCTTTATTTATTATTTGATAGTGACCCATTCATAGTCCCATGCTCAATAATGTTGAATAATAGAGGACTCCATGTTTATGTTTTGAAATGCATTATATTATAAATATGAGTGTTTGGGCATCATAGAAGACAAAAGGAAAAAGCAATGTTTCTATTTAGTTTTTATTTGTAAGAGTAGTTGCTCTATCTTTTGTAAGTGCAATTTTTATCTTATGAGTAGTAACTTTTTTTTTATAATAAGAACATCATTCTTATTTTTTTTCTTTATTCTATTGTGTAATTGTTTAGATTGTTTCACAATAGAAAGGGATAGAAGTTTTATATGGAAGAAAAGCTAAAACTCTTTTTCTTTAATCGTTGTTATTATCATTCTTTGTCTTTTCTCTCTCTATTTTATTCCTTAAGATTTAGGTACGACTCCGCAAGAATTAGGTCCCTTTCAAAATTACACTTATGACCCTTTGGCTTCTTCCACTGTTCTGAACTATAATTAAAAAATTATTGACACTCAACTAATTATTCACATAAATAGTTGTGATCAATACTTAATAAATCTTGTCTAAGTGGGGAGAAAAAAGCTTCTATTGATTTACCTAAAATGCATGGGAGAAAATCCTCGAAAAAACACTTTGGTTTTAGCTAGGTCAATATTTTGATCTATCCAATTGACCCACGTAGCCAACCCTCTTTTGAAAGTGACCAGTGGATCTAACTGTGGGTGAAGGTAGTCTCCCTCCATATAGAAATCCCTTATGTTACATATAAAGTCAAACAAATATTTTCATTGGCTACATCCATACTATCAACTTACAATTTCACTTTCTTTCCTTACATCCACCAGTGAGTTGTATTGAAGACTAGCATATCCACATCTCTCCAATAAGTTCCATGCTTTTCAATAGAATCCATCCTTAGTATCTCCTTGCTGCTATTGCCACGGTTGATGCTATCTTGTTCCACCAAAAAGGGTGCCCAGAAAAATTCAAAGGAGTAGTTATAATCCTGCATAGATTAACGACCATGATTTCTTTATAAATATTCTATTAAAGCATTGGGAGGGAGTAACTAATTTTTTTTTTTTATGAAAATCCATTCTTATATTGAATTTAAAAAATATATGCCTGGCCTATGAAAGAAGTGGTGCCGCCATCTTTGGAAGGGAAAAATATTTTCTATTTTGGGGCACCACAGTGTTGAGATTGCAAAACAAGGATTCCCACTAGTTTGTTGGCAAGAAGGGTTCAATAAACACAAAACAAAGTCACTATTGTGACAAGATGGATAGAATAAAATAAGCACACAGAGAATGCACAACGACAACATAGATGATACTATGACATAGAAAATATGTAGATTTAAATATATTCCACCTTGCTTTGTCAAAATTACAAAAAACATAGAGGACATGCTCTATTTTACATAACAAAATAAAACTAAACTATTTGGATAGATCTCCAATACAAATGGTGCTACACTTACACCTACAACTAAAATTGGCTACAATCTTGTAGTTGCAGTTGTCACAACGCTGCGTCTGATAAACAATCTTTTTGCACTGCTGATGTCTCAACAAACATTCTCTTCTTTTGACTATACTTTTGTTGTTGTAGGTTCAACACTCCAATACAAAAACTGACTAAACTTCTAAACTAATGTTTACAACATTCCTTTTTGTCTATTCTTAATTTCAGCTATGAGAATGAGCACTCAAATTCTAAATTCAAACTTACCTACCTCAATTAATGCTAGCAGGTAATAATGGCTATTGCAAGTGCTCCAATTTGAATTTCAAAATCACCAACCATATTAAATGTTGCAGGATTACATTGGTTGCAATTTGATAATCTTCAATATGACCTAGGATGCTATCTTGGAGATTAATTAATATTCCAACACTCCCACTTAATCCAAAGTCAGTTGTCACTCCACACTTTCCTTCTAAAGCTGATCTTTGAAGCTATCCACAATGCCAATCCTATATCTTAAGCGTTCAAAATTTTCTTTCGGTAATGTTTTGGTGAAGATGTCGAGGAGCTATTGCTTAGATCTGCAATATTGTAATTCAATCTCACCTTGTTCTACAAGTTCCCTTATGAAATGATATCGGATCTCAATTTGTTTGCTTCGTCCATGAAAGACTGGATTCTTTGTCAAGGCTATGGAAGAAACATTTCCATAATGTATGATTGTGTTGTCTTGTTGTTGTTGTTGTAAATATGCAAGGATCATCCTCAACCAAATAGCTTGACATGTTGTTTCATTTGCTACTATGTACTCAACTTCTGTTGTGCTGAGAGAGACAATGGGCTACTTCTTGGATGCCCATGAGATTGCAACTAATCCCATGTTGAAGACATACCCTGATGTGCTCTTTATATCATCCACATTTCATGTCCAATTACTATTTGTGAAACCATCCAACTTAAATTCATTACATGTTGCATACAAAATGCCATAACCGATTGTTCCATTGACATACCTCAAAATCCTCTTTCCTGATTGACAATGTGTGTCCTTAGGTTTTCCCATGAACCTAAATACAAACTTACTACATACATCAAATCATGCCTAGTTGATGTCAAATACATCAAACTTCCAACCATGCTCTTGTAGAGGGTTGGGTTCACATCTTTCCTACTGTCATTCTTGTGTAGTTTCAGACTTGTTGTTGGTGTGGGGATAGGTTTGTTGTTATGCATTTTAAACCTTCTTAAAATATGTTTGGCATAATTAGATTGTGAAATAAAAATGCGATATTGTGTTTGTTGAACTTCAATACCAAGAAAATACTTCAACAAACCTAGATCCATTATCTCAAGTTCATTTTTCACCACCTATTTGAAATAATCAATTATGTTGTCTTTGTTACCAGTAAAAATCAAATAATCTATATACAAAGCAACAATTAAAATATCACCTTAAACTACTTTGATGTAGAGTGTGGGCTCACTGCTACTCTTGCTAAAGTCATTGCTCAACAAATGAGAGTCTATTATTCTATACCATGCTTGAGGTGCTTGTTTTATCCCATAAAGAGATTTTCAGAGCCCATACACTTTTCCTTCTTGCCCTGGGACTTCATAGCCAGGTGGCTGCTCCACATACACTTCCTCCTTCAACACTTCATTCAAGAAGGTTGACTTTACATTCATTTGAAACATCTTCCACTAATGTTTTGTTGCAACTACTATGAGTGTGCACACTATTTCTAGCCTTGCAACTAGTGCATAAGTCTCATCATAGTTTATATTGGGTTGTTGTTTTTACCCTTTCACAACTAGCCTTTCTTTATGTCTTTCAAAATCTTCCCCTCAGCTGTACACTTGGTCTTGTAGACCCACTTCATTCTAATCACTTGTTTACCTTTGGGTAAATCGGTTAGCTCCCATGTTTGGTTCCTCTCTATAGCCTCCAACTCTTCATCCATGTCCTTACACTAATTCTCTTCTTTCATCGCTTCCTCAAAGTGTGTTGGATCACTATAGGATAATAGTGCAAAATTTAGATTCTCATCAAAATCAGCACATGTTGTGTGTTGTCATAAATCTCCCTCACACTTTTTGTCTTTCTTGGCATCAATAATGTGAGTGTAGGGTTTGAATTAGCTTATGAGCTGCTGCTACTTTGACCTCTGGAGCTACTATACTACTAGCTGTTGAAGCTACTACCCTGCTGAATTTTGGAGCTGCTACTCTACTGTCCCTATTCAGAGTTGTTATTTTGCTGAACTTCTATAGATTTACTAGTGTGTTGCACATCACCAAAGATACTGTTTTCCAATGCTCTATGGTAGTTTCTCCCTAAGCTATTGCTCTCTTGAGCTCCCCCTCAGTTATTATCTTCCACAACTTCTTCCTCATCAAAGGGTATTGTGACTAAAATATCCGTAGTGTCATCCACCATTCCATCCCATGCTTCATTTTCAATAAACAAAATATCTCTGTTGATCACAACATTCTTGGTGATGGGATTGTACAACTTGTAGGATTTTGACTCCTCACTATAACTTACGAAGATGCATTTTTCTCCTTTATCATCAAATTTATGTCTCTTCTCCTTTGGCACGAGTGCATATGCTACACACCCATTTGAATATCCTTATGTGTTCAACGCTCCATTTGTTGTTTTTCCACACCTCTTGTGGAATCCTATCACGGGCAACCTTTTTGGGGAACCTATTCAGTATATAGACTATTGTTGCTACAACTTCTCCCCAAAATATGTGTGACAACCCTTTTGCTTTCAAAATACTTGTTGCCATATCTTGAATGGTCCTATTTTCTCTCCCAACCACTCCATTTTGCTGTGGGGTATACCTAGTTGTAAATTTTTTTTGAATGCCCTCATTCCTACAAAAATTTAGAAATTATTTGGAGATGTACTCTCCCCCTCTATCTATTCTTAGGGATTTGATATAGTGAGCACTCTCCTTTTCAACTATTTCCTTAAACCATTTAAATTTCTCAAAAGCTTCCGATTTGTTTTTTAAAAAATAGACCCAAATTTTTTTGTTATAGTCATCTATGAATGTCATGAAATATGTGTTTCCTCCTAATGTGGGGGTTTTCATGGGTCCACACAAATCTGAGTGCACTAACTCGAGAGGTGCTCTTGCTCTCCTAGAATACCTAGATTGAAAAGGTTACCTATGTTTTTTTCCTAAAATGCAAGCCTCACACTTTCCATTGGGTTCTACAATAGATGGTAAACCCCTAACCATTCCTTTCCTAGATAGTAAAATTAAACTAGAAAAGCTTAAGTTCCCATACCTCAAATACCAAATTTTGGATGGGTCTTTGATGATTGTTTTGAAAGTAAACTATTGTTCCACTATCGACTACTGTGAGTGTCAGAGAACAATGTTGTTGCTATCCATATGCTATGTTTTTCACAGATACAATGTACATCCTAAGAGGAAACATTATGTTTCTCATCATCTACATGACTACCATCACTCCCTTGCTACCTCCTCTGTCAAATATCTTGCATTCTCCATTCTCCATCAGGATTTTGGAGTCATTTTGGACCATTTTTCCAATGCTCAATAGATTATTCATTATGTCGGGAGCATAATAGACATCCTGGATATTCTACCTCTCACCATTCTTGGTTTGAATGTTGACTACACCTTTTCCAATGACAGGGACTTTCTCATCATTTCCCATCTTGATCTCAATTTTTATGTTGTTTATGGAGGAAAAGAAGTTCTTGTTATCACTCATGTGGTTGTTGCATCCGTTGTCCAAGTACCATACTTCATCATTGTTGTGCTCAGCAAGGTTGCAAACAATGAATACATTGGACTATTTTTCATTTTCAACTTTGTTCTCATTCGCTACATTAGCATTTTGGCCTCCATGGTCACACTATTTCTTTTTGCACTCACTAGCATAATGACCATACTTGTGACAGTAATAACATTGGACATTTCTCTTTTCATACCTTTGATTCAAACTATTCTTCTGGTTCTAGTTTAATGATTGTGAATTGCTCGGCTCCTTTGTGCTATCAAAACCTCCTCTTCCAGAATTACTTCTTCCTTTGCCTCTTTGAACTCTTCCTCTATTGTTTCTTCCTCTTTCCCAACCTCTTGCATTGGTCTAAGCCTTGAAGGTTTGCTCTAGGGAAGGAGAAAATATGTTCATCCATTGCTCATGGGTTTGTAGTGAACCCATCAACTCATCTATAGTCATCTTGGACAAGTCCTTTGCCTCTTCAATGACAATAACTATAGGATCAAACCTAGTATGCAGACTTCTTAGAATTTTCTCAATAATCCTTTGCTCTTCCATTGTTTCTCCATTGATTCTCAACTAATTTATCAAGGTAGAAACTTTAGTGTGGAAGTCTGAAATTGACTCACTATCTTTCATTTGTAAAGTCTCAAAGTCTCTTTTAATAGCTGCAACTTCACTAACCTTACTTTATCAGTCCCCTTATAACTATTTTGAAATACTTCCCAAGCTTTTTTTGAGTAATTTATTGCTACAATACATGAGAAAATAACCTCAGTCAAGGTTGCCTCAATCAAACTGAGGGCTTTTGCATATTTCATATAGGTCTCCTTCAAATGATTCTTTTGTGCATTAGAAATGGCTACATAGGTTGCTTGGTATGTAATGTCATTGAAACCATTGATGACCAACTCCCATAGGTCATTTCCAATCAATATTGTTTTCATCCTCTTAGCCCATATGTCATAATTCTTCCCATCAAAACTCGGTGGCTGTTGCCAACCTTTGCTCTCACCTCCTGCCATTTTTCTTAGATTTGAGAAGACTAATTAATGCCTAGATAACCTAGGGATTTACTCACAAATAAAAAACTAATTGATTGACTACCCAAAAAAAAAGGGCTCTAATACCACTTGTTGGTAGGCAGGGATGCAATAAACACAAAACAAAGTCACTGCTATGATAGGATGGATAGAACAAAATAAACACACAGAGAATGCACAACAACAACACAGATGAAACTATAACACATAAAACATGTATATTTAAATATATTCCACCTTGCTTCTCAAAATTACAAAAAAAACAAAGGACATGCTTTGTTTTACACAACAAAATAAAACTAAACTATTTGGACAGATGTCCAATATAAATGGTGCTACACTCACACCTACAACTAAAATTGGCTACAATCCTATAGTTGTAGTTGTCACTACACTCCATTTGATAAACTATTTTTTTGCACTGTTGTAGTCTCAACAAAAATTTCCTTCTTTTGAATATACTTCTATTGTTGCATGTTCAACACTCCAATACAAAAATTGACTTCTAACTAACGGATACAACATTCCTTTTTGTCTATTCTTAATTTCATCTCATGAGAATGAGTACTCAAATTCTAAATTCAAACTTACCTACCTCAATTAATGTTGGCAAGTAACAACAGCTATTGCAAGCACTTTAATTTGAATTTCAAAATCACCAACCATATTAAATGTTGCAGGTTTACGTTGGCTGCAATTTGATAATCTTCAATCTGACGTGGGATGATGACTTGGAGATTAATTAATATTCCAGCATGGTTGTGATTGATGGAGTCCCCAACAAACATTACTCTCTTTCCCCTCACTCTCTTTAGCAAGTCTATGGCGTTTAACCAAATTTGCATCACATTTTAACAAGATCAAACCAACTAAAGAGTACTGAGATTAAGACAATTCATATCAAATATCAAACCTGGGAAGGTGATCTCAGTGTGAAGGCTTCCATCTCCATTTTGTGTACTCTGAGTCCTGATACCCATTGGCTTGACAGTTAAAATTTACGCTCCTATAGGGGCATTCTCCGACAAGGTAAAGAGGGTACGATTCATCATACACCCATTTTCCTGATTATAAGTCACATTGGGAAAATTCAATTTTTTGGGAAACTTCTATTTCTATTTTTGCCAATCCATCTTCTATTTCTTCCTTTGGAAGATTACTTTCCTAAGCGGTTGCTTCTTCTTTTACCTGTATCACTGGTGTTGGTACATTGTCGGGAGACAAATTTTGGGTGGTATTAACAAATGTTGTCACTTTCCCAAAATCTTGGGAACTACTTCCATATTTTAATCCATCAATTCCATCATGAAGCTCCACTGAAATATTATTATTACTATTGCTTCTATTCTCTGCCAATTCAGAGCAATTTGGAATCAAGTTATCCTACTGGTGGGAGGGAGGAGGCAAGCTCAAGCCAAAATTGACTCTAGAATTATGTCCATAATCATCAATATCAGAGGAGGGTAGATAAGAGAAGAAAACGATGAGAGAGAGAGAGAGCAGTGACTACTATCACAAGAGATATAATTATGTTGTTTTCTACAACCTATTGCACCTTCTTGAATTCACACATTGACATGCCCATGACATTTCTCAGACTAAAATATTTGGATAGAAAATATAAATGATCTTCGATCCAACCAAGATAAGAAAAAACTGCAACAATGATCTTCTATATAACTGAGATCAGAATAATTTGTAACAATGAATCATGTCATTGAAATAAGTCACATTTGGATTAACGATAGGCTATTTAAAGAGGAGATATTAATCCAGTTGATAGAGCATTCCAATGATAAATATTTTTTTTTAAATTGAGATGATAAAGCATTCCTAGATTTGAATCCCAACTGATCTATATGAACGCTAAATGAATGATGAAGGCATCCTTATTTATGTAGCTTTGTAAACACATTTATTTGTGAGAGCCATTACCATTTCCATCATCAAAAACATGGGTGAGGTAGCAGTTCAGTGATTATGACATGATACTGAACGACATGAACATGGCTAAAATTGTGATGTAATTGTCTATATCTAAACTAAAAATGCATTGTGGTCAGGCTATTTTTAGTGTCTAGTAGTTTCCAAGTATTCCAACGTGTTGGAACCGGCGGTAAGAAATGTGTTACACATAATACGACATTGAAATAATCTTATTCATTGTCGAAGCGGTTGCAGAGTAGTTTCTCTAAATTTGGTCAAGAATTAGCAGAACATTTACCAAAATAATTGTTAAGACAAGTTGAAAAGGAGGACTAGCGAAGCAAGACAAATACCATTGTAGGAGGAAAATACATTTTAATTGTGATAATAAGCAATATAAATAGCATTATGATTACTTTGCACATATAAATTATAATCTAATTTACATATTTTTTAGAAACTAAAATTATGAAATTGATTTTTAAAAGATAAGATATTATAATATAATATTTATTATGTTTTAGAAATCATCAAAATATTGAATGGTAGTTTTTTGAAAGTAAAATTAAAAACCACACACAAAAGTAAAATAGTATCTAAACAAAATAGTAAATAGTGTAATAATAAGATACATGAAAAGAGGGGAGTGTAGTTTTCATATGTTGATTAAAGAAATAGTAAATACTGTAAAAATAAGATATATGAAAAGAGAGGGAGTGTATTTTTCATATGTTGACCTAGAGCTATGAATTGATGAGGTCACAAATGTGGAGACCTCATCCCCAATATAAATTATCAATATTACACCCCCATGGGGTTTTAAACCTTGATGGCAAGAATAACAACACAACTCAACCATCACATCATGCCACTATTGGCTCATATGTTGATTACTCAATTAATATGTCCCATTAGATTTATTAACGATTAAGTTTGAACCTATATTTCAAGTTCTTTTGACTAAATTGTATAATTGGCTTGTATCCAAATGTTGATCATAATTATTTATGAATTTAAGGGAATAGTTTTCTTTAAGTTTTCTATTCCAATCCACTTATGGATTTGACCTAGAGATTCAACTAGATTTGAATTTTTTATAATGGTGAATTTTGTATGAGCGAACTTTTTTATTCTTGAATTTTCACTTGGTTTTGATTTCCTTGTATAGTTGACTAAGAATTAAACTTGATTCTAATTTTAGGTTACATTGAGTTTAAGATTAGAGATACTTTTAAAATTAGAAATAAAATTAGCAATACTTACCTCTCTTATAACCAACTCGCATCTAGAACCTTCACCTCCACTTTTCAACTTATATTTCACTTTCTCAAATATTTTTTTCTCAACAATTTTGTTAGCAAAATCATCTTTGCTACCCTCATGAAAACATGTAACAAACTTTCATAAACCACCACATTGCAAGCATGTTTCATTTAAGCAATCACTTCCATAAAAATAAAGTAACCATCACCTCTAACAAATAAAAATGAATCTAACAAGTCCCAAGATGACTTCAGAAGTTGCATTGCATGACACTCCTGTAACATTTTTTTATATGCATAGTAGAATTAATATATCATGATAGTTAATAATACATTGAAAACTCTATGTGGTATTTACAACAGCATGTATTATGAATATTAATAGGTAAACAATAAAATGGATTACAAGATTCAAAATCCCTTTGTGAGATTTCAAAATTTGGATGTGTTTCACAAAATTATTTGTACAATATTGATTGGATACATTCCAAGAAATGTTTAGGATATGGTCTGTGATCTCGATTGTCAATTTTTAACTTTAAAACATCCTCTGCATTTGGTGATACTCTAGATTGAGAGTGTCAAATTTTTTGAATTTCATTATTTACATTATCTGTTAGATTCTTATTAACACATGGAATCCTCCCACTAAAAGACCGTGTATCATTTTGAAGAGGACTATTGATTCTTCCTCTTCTTGAGAGTGCTCTAGACAATTTTTCATGATTTAGGTTTAAATCAATACAAGTTTTTCTTGAATTAAATGAGTATTTCTCAAATGATGGCTTACTAATGAGGTTGTGATCACTCTACGAGCAACTCTCTTATCTTTTTCCTTAGTTTTATTTCCAATAGAATTTAGAGCATTAAAAATATTTTTAACAATAATATTTTTTTTTGACTTTTTGGTCACACGAATCTTCAATTTCTTTAATAATGGCCTCATTTTGTAAGACTTTAGAAATTGTACAAAAAATTGACATTGTTTGGTTAATTTCCTATTGGAAAAGTATTTATTGAACATTTGGCTAGCCCACAACCAAACCATTCGTGATTATCTTTTTCCATCAAGTTTATCTATTATGTTCTCATCTATCTCAATTAACCATTTACGGGTTCTTGAATGTGTTGGATTTGAAATTTAAATTTCTTCTTCACAAAGGTCTTGTTTTCTCATGTAATTTGGTGATACATAAGGTTCAAATATTTCATTTTCAATGTTTTCAATATTTACAATATCGATTTGAACATTTTCTATATCAATTCTAATATTTTCATTTGCAAATTGAGTACTTTACATACCTCAAATATTCTCTTTGTATGAATTTATCTCTTTTTTCTCTTTAGGATTCAATTTGATTTGTTGTTAGTTTTATCTTTCCTTTTCCCTTACAATGACTATTTCTCCCCATTGCACAAACAAAAAAAAACACAAATGATTGTAAAGTAGAAAATTGTGTAAAAGAATCTTATAAAAGCTGAAATTTGTCTGTTATAGATAGAGGACAAAGGATTTTAGATGAAAAAAAGAATGTAGGGACCATTGGAATGTTCAAAGTGGTCCCCTTTTTTTTACATATAATTTCCAAAACAAATATCTATTTCTTTTAGTTTTTTTAAACCAAAGAATACATAAAACCAATATTATGTATTATTAATATATAATAAATATATTATATACTAGATATTATATATTATATATTATATACTATATATATTATATATAAATATTATATATTATATGCTATATACTATATATACTATAATTATATATAATATATTATATGTAGTACATTATAATATATAGAGTGTGAGAGAGGGTGACAAGGATAGAGAGAGGGAGAGACCTTAGAGGGAGAGAGTGGAAGAACCTCTCTTCATCTCTTAAGTTTTCTCCCACTCCCACTTTCCCTCCCATCCTCTCTCCCTCTCTCACACAATATCCCTCCTACCCCCTCTTCCTTTCTCAAGTATCTCTCTTAGGTCTCTCCCTCTATCTCCATCTCACCTATCCAATTCTCTCTCCCTCTCTACTTATATCTATATCACCTCCTCTCTCTCTCTCTCTCTCACACACACACACACACACATAGGTAGATCTCCCTTGGACCTACTGGAACAGCTCTCTCTCCTCCAGCCCCTCTCCCTCCCTCCCTCCTCTCTCTCCTCTCCAAATCTCTCCCTCTCCCCTCCCATCCCCACTCTCAGGACTCTCTCTCTCTCTCCCCTCTTAGGTCTCTCTCTCTGGTTCCTCCCTCCCACCCACCTGAGATAAATCTCTCTCCTCTCTCTCTCCCTCCTTAGGTCTCTCTCTCTCAAGTTCCTACCTCCCACCCTACCTAGATAAATATATCTATCTCTCTCCCACTCCCTCTCTCCCCCCCTCTCTCATGTCTCTCCCTCTCTCTATCCCTCTCACCCCTCTCTCTCTCTCAAGTCTCTCCCTCAAGTAGCTTACTTAGATAACTATCTATATCTCTTTGGTCTATCCCTCCCTCTATCCACCCACCCTACCTAGAAAAATCTCACTACAACTCCTCTCTCGTCCCATCCCTCCCTCTCCTCCCACCCCCTCTCTCTCGGGGTCTCTCCCTCTCACCATGCCTAGATAGCTATCTCTCTCTCTCTCTCTCTCTCGGGTTTCTCCCTCCTACCCTACCCTGCATAGCTCTCTATCTCTCCTCTCTCTCTCTCTCCTCCCTCTATCCTCCCAGCCTACCTGGATAAGCGGCTCTCTCGGTGTCTCCCTCCTTTATCCCTCCCACCTTACCTAGAAAAATCATTTTCCCTCTCTCAAAATTCTCTCCCTCCCACCCTAACTAGATGACTCTCTATCTATCTCAAGTCTCTCTCTCTCTCTATCTCTCTAGTAGATATCTCTTGGGAACCTACCTTGACAACTCCCACTCCAACCCCCTCTCTCTCTCAGGTCTCTCCCTCTCACCCTTTCTCTCTCTCAATTTTCTCCCTCCAACCCTACTTGAATAACTCTCTTTGTCTCTCTCCCACTCCCTCTATCTCTAACCCTCTCTTAGGTCTCTAACCCTCTCTTAGGTCTCTCCCTCTCTCTCTCCATCTCACCTATCCAACTCTCTCTCCTTCTCTACTTATCTCTATCTCTCTATCAAGTCTCTTTCTTGGGCATCCTACCTCTCTCTCTCCCCCAAGTCTCTCCCTCACTCTATCCCTCCCACTCTCTCTCCCTCCCTCATAGGTCTCTCTCAAAAGTCTCTCCCTCCCTCTCACTCCCACCCCCTCTCTCTCGCAGGTCTCTCCCACTCACCCTACCTAGAAAAATATCTCTATCTCTCTCCCACTCCCCCCCTCTCTCTCAAGTATCTTCCTCACTCTATCCATCCCACACTCTATCTCTCCCTCTTAGGTTTCTCTCTCTCTCTCTCTCTCTCTCTCTCGCCTCTCTCCCACTCCCTCTCTCTCTTTGTAATGAAAAAATGTGCACAAGAAGAATGTAATATGAAATATGTTGCAAATAATTGATAATAATATGCCACTTTGAGGGGGAAACCTCCTAGTCCAATTCAAGGGAGATACCTCTAATAGTCTTCAATAAGAACAAAATAGTCAACTTGATGAAATAAGGCTCACAACCTCCTGTATATACCTATTTATGTCTAGGATATCACCCAAGCTAGCTTAGATAACCCTATATAATCCCTAGCCAACCTAACTAACTAAATAACAATATAATAATGATAATATGACTTAATTAAGAGTTAAGGTAGCCACAAGTCGACTGCTCATAACCTGATACACACTATAGGGGTAAGGGAATAACATTTCCCTCCTCTTTACAAAAGAATTATCCTAAATGCTAGAATTTTTCTTTTTCTTCTTCTTCATCTCCTTTTTACTGCCACTTCTTTGTTTATTGCTACTTCTTGTTCCTACTCTTGTCTTTCTCTTGTTCTTGTTCTTGTTCTTTCTCTTTCTCTTTTTTACTTTTTCTTCTTCTTCTACTGCTAATTCTTGTTCTTCTTCTCCTTGTTCCTACTTTTTTCTTGCTCTTGCTCTTTCTCTTTCTCTTTGCCTTTCTCTTTCTCTTACTCTTTTTCTTGTTCTTACTCTTTCTCTTTCTCTTTCTCTTTCTCTTTCTCTTTCTCTTTCTCTTTCTCTTTCTCTTTCTCTTTCTCTTTCTCTTTCTCTTTCTCTTTCTCTTTCTCTTTCTCTTTCTCTTTCTCTTTCTCTTTCTCTTTCTCTTGTTCTATTTGTTGTTCCTTTTTCTTTTTCTTCTTTTCAAGGACTAGGTTTCATGCCAATAGAAAAGTTTCCCAAAAATTAGATAATTTGTATCCTTGAGAGTAATTTTTTGAAAACCCTAATTTCCCAATAAATTTATAATTTATAATTCAATTTATCTGAAAATTATATATCCTCCTCTAATATCTCTCAAAAAACCCACAAAAAATTAGGAACCAATTAACTAATATGTGGGAGATATGTGTTTTCCAAATAAATTAGATGGAAACCCTAATTTTGTAATAATTCACTTAATTCTACTCTAATTCCTCTGAAATTTGGACAGTATCTTCTTTAATATGGTCTTCAAAAACCCTTTTAAAAATTAGAAATAAATTCACCGAAATATGGAAGATATTCTCTTCAAAAAATTTCCTCCAATGTTGAGAAGAAACCTTGCATCTATGGTGCCAAGATCATGCTTTGATAGTACCACTTATAATGAAATAGTTTGCACAAGAAGAATATAATATAAATTTTTTGTTGGCCATCAAAATGGGTGGTGATGAACAAGAATCAAATGAAGAGTACATATCCTTGGAAGAGTCATATGATGTGAAGCTCCTAAATCAAGTATCCACCTATCTGAATTGGAATCTGCAAATGCAAGAAATTCTTACCCCTTATGTTTCTCATTCTGAGATGATGTAGAAGAAGGAGATGAGCTTGATGTTGTTGCCATGAGAGTTGTTATTTTTCCCTTAAAATAAGTGGAAGGATATGAGTTCTTCTCCTAATATGCAACTGGAAAGTTGATGTTGTTCTTCTTAAGGATGTTTTTCAACTCATCAATTTGCTTAACATGACAACGATGCTCCTCATGACCAAACTGTTTGCAATATGCACATGTTGGTTGCTCCCTCTTTCTTGAATAGTTGTACTTCTTTAAAGAAGATGAAGTTGAGCTTTGTTTTGGAGGAGTGGATTGTTTGTTCTCTCCTTGTGGCTTTGGTGAAGATTGATTTTGGTCCTTTCCTTTTCCTTGCTTATTGTTTCCATGATTGACCACCAATGATTTTGAAGTTGAAGACTTGAGAATGCCCATTTTCATCAACATATTTTTCTCAAGAATCAAAATATCTGTGATAGCCTCAAAAGATGGTGATGTGAAGTTGCTAATTGTCAATCTTTGAGTTTGAAAACTTGAAACAAAGGTTGCATACTCAGCTGGAAGTTTGTCCAATAAGTTGAGACCAATTGATCATCCTCTTTCTCAATACCACAATCTTTTAGTTGTGAGCTCATTTTCCTTAGTGACATAATCTTGAATTGTGTCAAAATCCTTGGGATCAAGTCTTAGGAGATCATGTTCAAGCTTGTATCCCTTAATCTTATCAACCTTTCCATACAAAGCAACAAGTTTATCCCAAGCTTCTTTGGCAGTTTGTGGGAAGGGGTCTATTGAAATTGAAGGTGGAGCATTTAATGATGTTCTATGTGTGCCTACTTTGTCAAGGAACATCCTTTCCATCTATCAGATTGCACATAGTGGTACAAGAAAGAGTGTAGAGTTCACACCAGATTCTATCATTGTTCAGGATTTGCATAGCAAGGCTCTTGTTGTAGTTGGGGAGGTTGATAATCATTCTCGGTTCTAAACCTTCTCATATTTTTCTCTTATTGAGGATTCAGTTCACCCTAGTATGGACACACTTGAGGAGAATGAGTATGGTTACTTGAATCTTGGAGTGCTCACTACTCTTGAGGCTCTTGAACCTATAGATGATACTCCATCTCCTACATTGATTGATACACCTGATGATACTTGTGTGTCAACAGTTTCAGTGCCTTGTGATTTAGTGCAACAGTGCATACCTTGTCTTCCAACAACAGTTTCATGGGATGACTACTTGATAGACATTAGCAGCTTGTTTGTGGAGTCCTACATTGCAGACTTGGGAGACACATTTGATTACTTACATCTTCTCTTTGATGAAGGTGATTCTTCTTCAATTTTTGTGAGGGAACACTCTAACCCTCCTCTACATGATCAATCTTTCGAGGTTGATGTGATTGTGGATGCATATGTACAACAGTTGGAGGAGGCCACTTTCTCTCTTGAGGAGACATCGTCTTTGGAGTATGTTCTACCTACATCCTTTCTAGATCTTGAGTTGTCTTTTTCATTGGATGAGAGTGTTGTTGCAAATGGGTTTTCATAGGTTCCGGGAAGTGACTACATTGCAGCTTCACATGATTTGGGAAATGAATCTTTCAGCATCAACACAGGAAAATTTGAGCAAATTTTAGAGACTTCTTACATTTTGAGGGTTCTTCCTTCTTCACTTGTGGATTGGGGAGACTTCATTCATGCACCTTTGGTATTGTTTCTTCCTAAGGGGAGGAACATTGTTCGATAGTTTTGGAGCAGCTTCTTCATACCTTCTCGAGCATCTTCCATGGGTGATCATTATACATTGAGGGGGGGCTTTCTTGTCTCTCTTCTTCTCTTGTATGGGGGGGAATTTTTCCTCACATGGGGTTTTTCCCTTCTCATGCTATCTTCATAGGCTTTTGTATTTCATCTCTCTTTTGGAGGGTAGTTTTTTCCCTCTGGTTTTTTCTATCTTTACTCCACTTGTGAGAGATTGCATTGCACTTGTACATGGGTACCTAACATGGCTCAGTTTTCAGGACCCATCTTGTATCTTATCTTGCATGGTTGGCTTGAGTCTTCATTCCCCAAGTTGTCAGGACCCATCTTGCATCTTATCTTGCATGGTTGGCTTGAGTCTTATTTTTCAACTTATTTTGCTCAAGAATCAAAAGATCTGTGATAGCCTCAAAAGATGGTGATGTGAAGTTGCTAATTGTCAATCTTTGGGTCTGAAAGCTTGAAACAAAGGTTGCATACTCAGCTAGAAGCTTGTCCAACAAGTTGAAGACTAATTGACCATCCTCTTTCTCAATACCACAATATTTTAGTTGTGCTCTTAGCTCATTTTCCTTAGTGACATAATCTTGAATTGTTTCAAAATCCTTGGGATCAAGGCTTAGGAGATCATGTTCAAGCTTGTATCCCTTAACCTTATCAACCTTTCCATACAAAGCAGCAAGCTTATCCCAAGCTTCCTTGGCTATAGTAAATTTATCAACATGGAAAATGAGATCATCTGAAATGAACTTTCTTAGTGTACCCAATGCCATAGAAGTTTTAGTGAGCCAATCCATATATGCAGTTGGATCTGCCTTAGGATCTGAAGGTGCAGTTATGGTTCCATCAATGTAGTAAATTAAACCTTTTTCCATTAGTTTACTCCATGCATGTACTTTCCATGTAGCATAATTATGTGCAGTTAAGAGTGGAAATTTAGATGCACCCATGATGGAATGCAAGAGCACAAGAGAGAAAATAGGAACAATCACACAAGAGACACCCCCCAAATTCACTCAATCAAAGTACCCCCCCCCCCAAAAGGATGATTTTTGCACTTTATAATGTTATAATGCAATGCATGTACAATAGGCCACTTGAAACTTGGCTAAGTGGACTTATGATTTCTGATTTACAGCTTGCCACAATTAGGCTGAGAATAGACTAGAACAATGATGCAAAGACCTAAAATTCAGATCTATGCAATACAAGTGCCAAATAGGCCAAAAAAGGACCATATGTTGAAAGTACAAAATACACTCAAGATTGCTTCAAACTGATTGTATATTCAAGAATTAGATGAAAAATCATGCACTTTAAAAAAAATGACACCTAAAAAGGAGTTCATATGTGCCTGAATGGAGCATTAGAAGTTGTAGATTTGAGGATTGGACATGTACAGTGTTGAAAAATTGCATATTCTGGAAAATCTGTCCACCAAAATTAGAAACCGAGTACACCACTGTGAAGTACATGAAAAATGAGCCCAAATAAAAAAAGATTGCTTGAAAAAATGCCTTAAAATGAGCAAGTTATGAGCCTTCAAAGTCGGATTGCAAAAATGAAAACTCCATTGGCGAGGGGGGGAATTTTTTTTAACCAGTGTTGACATCATCGCTAACGCATGATGATGTCATCAAACATTGTGATTAAATTTGACGGCCTGTGGCCCATCAAAAAAGAATATGCTCCTAGGCTGAATATTCTGTGAAATCTAAGGTTAAAGTTGACAGGTGTTTGATCATTGCGCCTTGGTCTGATGATTGGAATATACCCTCAAATCTATAGAATATGCTGATGCAGCCAGAATATTTGACAATCGCCAGAATCTTGAGATTCACCGTTGGTGGAGATTTTAAAGTCGCCCGATGATTTGTCAAATTGTTGAGTCTTTCTTTATGAGGCCACCGATTATTGAAAGTGTTCATCATGATATTTGCAGTTGTCGGAGTGTTTTGGGGTTGCCAAAATTTGAGAGATCGCCGATATATATGAAGTTGACCGATTAAGAAGCTCAACTGCTTGTCGGTTATTGAACAACGACCACCGGAGAATTTGTGGTCACCGGCTGATGGTGTGGGTCGCGAGTTGGATGGGCCACTGTAGGTTGCCACGTGGTTGTCTATGGGGCTCGCGAGTACTAACAGTACTCTATGGAGTACCTTGCAACTGTACAGTCTACTATCTGCATAATTAAAGCTTTTCTTGATTTTTTTTATTTTTTATTTTTTATTTTTTTGATTTATGAAAAATCAAAATACAAATTTTTTAATTTTTTATAATTTTTTATTTTTCACCAAAATATTTCTAAAAATAAATACAATTAATCTGCAAAATAAAAAATTGATTTTTCTAAAAAAAAATCGCAGATGATATTTATTTATACAAAATCAGAAAACCCTAAATATAGATTTTTTAGGGGTTTTTAAATTTTTCTAAAAATTATTCTCATGAATTTTTGCTAGAAATTTTCTAAGGAATAATTTTTCCAAAACTATAGAATTTTTTTTAGAAAATTGAAAAAATACCAAAATTGGAGAATTTTTTTGATCTAGAGCTCTCGAAGTCCAATTTTGACGAAACGAAAGGCAATCCCAACTAGAAATGACCTTCTGAATCCAAATTTGAAGTTAGATCTAGTCTAGGACACACCAAAATGCTACTGCTCCTCAGATTTTCCTCTTAACCACCTTCACATGAGTTAAGATCTCCCAACAATGGCTATGCAAAAGGTCTCCAACCTCTCTAATACCATGTAAGAATTTATGAAAAGAAACAACAGGATCAAGAGACTAAACATAGCACAAAAGAGAGAAAATGAGAGAATATGATGATTGTGTTCTCAATATGCATGAAGATAGTCAATGGAGATAGACAGTTACAAGCATGTACAAGGCTTGCTTATAAAGGCAAGCTACGACACAATGAAGGGCCATGAATGAGACAAGTGTCCCAATCATGTGTAGGGTAGGTAGAGAGAAATAATAGATAATTCCATGAAAGGTGGATCACCCACCAAAGGTGCAATTATCATGCCACAAAAAGTGGAGATAAAAAGGTGATAACTAGATCACACCACAAAGAGTGGAATTTCTCCTACACACACTTCCCTAGATGTCCAACTCATATCTCTCGATGTATGCACAAACCTAGATGCAAGATACAAATAACTAGGTGTCACAAGTGCAACCTATAATAATATGCATTCCCTAAGTAAGCTTAAGTAATGTGTAATAAGTAAAATACTTATTTACACCAACAAAAACATGTTGAAAATACTTTATAGTAATATGCCACTTCAATGGGGCAACCTCCTAATCCACTTCGAGGGGGATACCTCCAATAGTCTTCAATAAGAACACAATACTCAACTTGGTGATGAAATAAGACTCACAACCTCCTATATATACCTATCTATGCCTAGGATATCACCCAAGCTGACTTAGATAACCCTATATAAGCTCTACATCGACCTAACTAACTAAATAACAATATAATAATGATAATATGACTTAATTAAGAGTTAATGTAGTCATAAGCCGACTACTCATAACCCGATGCACACTATTGGGGTAAGGGCATAACACTCTCAAGTCTCCTCCTCCCTCTATCCCTCCCTCTCTCTCTTTCTCCCTCTCTCTATCTATCCCAGCCCCCTCTCTCTCTCTCCTAGGTCTCTCCCTTGGGCACCCTACCTAGATAAATATCTCTCTCTGGTATCTCGCTCCCTCTATCCCTCCCACCCTACCTATAAAACTCTCTCTCTCTCTCTCTCTCAATTCTCTCCCTACCTATTAATCCACCTCCTCTCTCTCTCTCAAGCCTCTCCATCTAACCTTATATAGATAACTATATCTATCTCCCACTCCCTCCCTCTCTCTCAAGTCTCTCTCTCCCTCTATCCCTCCCACTATCTCTCTCTCTCTCTCTCAAGTTTTTCCTTCCCACCCTACCTAGATAACTCTCTCTACCTCTCTCCCTCTCTTCAAGTCTCTCCCTCCCACCCCCTCTCTATCTACCTCTCTCTCTCTCTCTCTGCCTCCCTCTTTCCATCCCACCCTACCTAGACAACTCTCTCTCACTCCAACCCCCTCTCTCCCACTCCCTCTCTCTCTTAGGATGCTCCCTCCCTTTATCCCTCCAACCACCCTCTCTCTCTCTCAAGTCTCTCCATCCCACCCTAACTAGATAAATCCCTCTCTCTCAAGTTTCTCCATCCCTCCCACCCCTCTCTCTCTCCCATGTCTCTCCCTCCATCTATCCCTCCCACCCTCTCTCTCTTGGGTCTCTCACTCCCTTTATCCCTCCCACCTTACCTAGACAACTCTCTCTCAGTCCCTGTCTCTCAATTTTGTTCCTCCATCTATCCCTCCTATACCCCCTCTCTCTCAAGGCTCTCTTTCCCACCCTAGCCTAGATAAATTTCTCTCTATCTCTCTCTCTCGGGTCTCTCCCTTTGTCTATCCCTACCACCCTTCCTAGATAACTATCTCTCTCTCACTCCCTCCCTATCTCTCTTAGGTCTCTCCCTCCTACCCTACCTAGATAACTCTCTCTCACTCCCCCTCTCTCTCTCACTATATATATATTATAATTTAGTATATAATATATAATATATATATTATATATAGTATATCATATATAATATATAATATATAATATATATATTATATAGT
Organism: Sequoia sempervirens; assembly: GCA_007258455.2. Classification (NCBI taxonomy): domain Eukaryota; kingdom Viridiplantae; phylum Streptophyta; class Pinopsida; order Cupressales; family Cupressaceae; genus Sequoia; species Sequoia sempervirens. The sequence continues at coordinate 57,001 of VDFB02290275.1, read as the reverse complement.
ATATTGTATATAATATATGTAGTATATAATATATAATATATAATGTATTTAATATATATTGTATTATATATAAATAAATAATATATAATATATTAGTATGTAATATATATATATATATATATTAATATATATAAAAATATATACATAAACTTGGTTAAGAAGGCATACTAGCAAGAAAAAACCAAGAAGAAAACCTCCAGTTATAGCCCAATCGATACAAAATTTTGATTCGAATTATTACAGTAAATTACAAAATTGTCTGACATGTAGGGGATCAATTATCATATTTTAAAAAAAGACTAACTACAGTACCACCACCTTAACCCATCTAAAGACCCAATGCTTGATTGATACAAAATAAGGCATGATTTTCAAACATGTGCATGCAATTCCTTTACCAAAAAACTGAATCAAATCATTTTAACTACCCTGATTTTTATCTACTCCTCGATTCACTCTGCACAGGTTGAATTCTAGTCTTGCACCACAATTTTCTCATCCTCCTGCTTAGTTTTATTGGGAAGAGGAATCTCCCTTGCAAAAAATTCATAGCTAGCAAAAGGAACCTCTTCATTTAATGTTTGAGCCACAAATTCTACTTGGCTAGTTGCCTTGAAACCCTGGTACAGAGAGTTGGTACACTCCGCACATGGGAAATCATGAGATTCTCTTAGCACTTGAGCTTCAAATTCAATTTGCAATGGTTTTTTTTCTAGAAAAATGGCTTAAGGTAATTTTTTGCACATGATCCCAAAGGAAAGAAATGACATAGAACTTTTCTTTAATTTCAAACTCTAGAGACACATAGATTCTCTTGTCATGTTTCTTTAGAGCATATATCATTTAAAATAATCATTTTGAAATTGAAGACCCAATCTGATAGCTTCGAATAATTCTTCAAACCTAGATTTTTCTTTTACACATTCATGAGGGAATAAGCCTCCAATGTATCCCTCCCTAGTGAACAAATTGTATTTTTGCACAAGAGATAGCAAATCATTGTTATCAAAGAATTGAGGGTTAACAATTTCTTCTACAATTAACTCTAATTCCCTCATTGATTGAAGTAAATCCATAGCATTTGATAAGAATATTGAGAGCACCAAAGAAGGGAATAGTAAGCGTCGAGCATTTAGGCGGATGATCTCCATTCCCAACACTGATCGAACCGCATAATCCTTCCATGTGGGTAACCATTTGAAATGAATATCCATTTTTTCTAAAAAAGTCAACAGCCTTAGGATTTACCTCAAGGTTGCCTTGGGGGAGTCATACTTGGAAAGTCAACTAAAAAATATGTTTAGAAAATTTCCATAGTTTTCCAAAGTTCATCCTTGTGGCTGATGACTTTTTTTAATCCAAATTTGATGAATGAAAGGGGTTGATTGAAAAAATTGTTATATTTCCACCAATATAAGACATGCCTTATTTTGAATTTAATAGATAATTATTATTGATTTTTTACATACATTACGATTAAAGTCCTGATTAATAGGCTAATTGAAAAACTTATATAATTTTCAAACTATTTCACAATTTTTGAATATGAAAGATGTATCACATTCTATGCTTCCCATACTATAGGATAAAAAAATGAATTTCATAAAAAATTTACCAAGTTATGGTGGTTAGACAAACACGTTTTAATAAAATTTTCTAGTAAAAAATTACAAAGAAATGTGGCACATTCAAGCATGTGTCCTCTACTCATATTGAAAGTTCCATTTTTTTTTCTTGCACTTATGTTGGTCACACATACACTTGATTTTTATTTTTTCATGAAAATTTAGTACTACTGCATTGAAATTTCAATTTTTCACAAAATAGATTTACTTTTTTCAAAAAAAGGACTAGTAGCTTGGAAACTACATTCAATTTGCTACAATTTATGTTTTTACATATTTTTCAAATTATGTTAATAACCTATTCAAACTTTTGTGTCAAGTTTCCTTACTCTATTTTCTAAATTTTCATTGCCACTTAAGGGCCTAGTTTGGACCCCCATGATCCTGCATTGACCCATCTCGGTAAAGGTTTGATTTTGTTTGATTTATCTTCTAATTTTTTTTTTATAATAAATACATATCAATATTTGGTTTTGTTTGATTTATTGTGAAACTATAAGTAAAGTTTCCTAGAATTGTAACAAGTAGTTTTGTGTCATATCTTTTTAATTTACTATTAATAGATTGAAGAAAAAGTTGTAGGGAGATTGTTTTTGGCTTGACTCATTTTGATGACAACCATGGTTAATATGTGGTCCATCACTTGCCACTTAGAGATCTGGGAGTATCCGCACTAATTTCAATTGAAGAGATTTATTGAAGAGAAAGTAGATGAATCTCACTATGAGTCAAGGTTTTCATCTTGCAATTCAAGATTTTTTCATGAATGCCTAATCTCTAAAAGCAAGCCTATTTACATTTGTTTAAAAAAAATTGAAATATTTTTAAGAAATCTATTTTGTGCATAATTTGTAACCATATTGAGAGAGATTTGTTGGGAATTTTGAGCATGGTGTTTTGAACACTAGCTTTTTTTAGTTGTACATGTCATTGCCCTTCAAACAAGAAAATTATATGGAAGACAGTTTGATAAGTTCTTAGATAAAATTAGTAGACAACTTATAATACTTCAAACATAAGCATTTATACTACAACTACGAACAATCAGACCTACTATATAATGATAGCTAGAAACAAACATCTAGTAGAAAGGGAAGGTTGAGAAAAATGTTACAATGAAAATTTAGGTCATTTAACAAAAAAAGTCATAGGAAAATATTACAAATGCTCTTCGAACACATTTTTTCTAGGGTTAAATGGTCTTGAATAGTTTTATAGTAATTGTGTGTGGTGTGAAATGTGCAAAGTTAGTATCAACACAAACCTTAATGAAACTATTTACATTAAAGATTCAAAGCAAAGTAAACTATTCTAAGTTGCATCTTAAAAAATCTTTCAAGAATCTCTCATTGTCCTCTATTCCTAAGGATTTATTAAACTATTTGGCCCTAAGATTTCTATGAGCACAATGGTTGTTAAAATGACTACTTAGGAAATGAGATACCATTCAACATGCAAGCCAACTTAATGCATACATGAAACTATATGAAAAAAATGATGATGAATGCCATGATGAGTGGAGGATGATGTTTATGATAAATGGACAAAAGAAGGTGGAAACTATGGTAGTGATTTATATGATTCTATGCATGATCCTACATATGCTCAAATATAAACTTCAAATTAACTAATCTAAAATTCAACTATGATACAAGATGGATGATAAAATACAACTATGAAGAAAGATTTAAAGCTAAGATGTAAATGCAAAGAAAAACATGATGTAAAGACTAGGTATAAGACTCCAAAATTCTCTAAGCTCCAATGATAACCTGCATGATAACTTTACTTCAATTGTGGATGAAAAATACAAGGCCCAAGGGTTGTATTTTGTGATACCCCTCATTTTGTTGTTACTCTTATAGATGGATTTTGTACTTGGTTGTGTGGGTGATCAGTTCACCATTTTGGTTGTGCATGGATTGATGGTTTGGTTGATTAGTTGCATTGGATTTTACATATGTTGTTAGATGATACATTTCATGGTGATCATGTTACATGACTATTTTGTGGTGTTCTTTAATAATATATATATAGTGATGTTGTGAGTTTTATGCTGTTATAATGTTTGGTGTGTTTGTTAGTGTGTCTTGGTGAAAGGACGGAGTGGCATCACTTGCTTGTAAGTGCCCTGCTACCCTGTGATTACCTTTCACGGTGTGTTTGCTATGGTGATTTACATTCTTCATGACATTGGTTTCATGCAGGATGTAGGTATTGGACATCGACTCTACCTGCTTGTCAAGTTTGAGCGTGTCTCATAAACTCAACGGGATTGATGTTGAAAGGGAGTGGTTAGAAAAGTGTTCCCGTCCCAAGTTCGTCTTCTGTGAGTCCATTGTTGTCTTTGTTTCTATTTGCCTTTGTGTATAATTGTGTAGTGTTGATTAATATTTTAATTGTGATTTAATTAATTTTTGTTAAGTGTAATTAATTATTATGTTTAATTAATAGTGTTATTATTGTTAATTATAGTTAAAGCTGATTGAATTATATTCTTGATTAAAAGGATAATTTAAATAAAATGTATGTTACTTTGTTATTACTTAGAATGTTAAATTTGCTTTTACAATTTAGAGTTAATTAAATTGCTTATAAAGATTATATTATTATTATTAGTAGAAAAATAAATAAAATAAAATATAAATAAATAAATAAAATTGATTTTAAAATTATTAAATTCTTTTATTGATGGTTACGGGAAGTAGTGCGGATATAATGAATTTCTGGTGGGGAAGTTATTCCCAGAAAAAATATGGGCATGGAAACAGAAAATTGTTTTATGTAGAATTTTTGGGCCTGAGAACAATGGGTAGCTCTGTGTGTGGATTTTGGTTTTTTGGTTGATTTTTGTGAAGAGTTTGGTGAAAAGGCTGCTGGAGTTTTTTTTGAAGCTGAATTTTGGCTGGAGGTGAAACTTCTAGGAAAAGCTTCATAGTTGGAGGATTTCGTGGCAAAGCTTGGCACAATTTTTACTTCTACAGCCTACAGGAAACATGTTCCTTTTAGTTTTTAGTTTTTATAATTTTATGTTTTGAATAGTTTATTTGTTTGAGTAAGAGAAATTGTCTATATCCTTTGAGGAAATTAGAAGTTTTTCTGTAGAAAACAAAGTTCCCAGCTGCAGAAATTTGTGCCATTAAATTATTGTTACTTCTGTAGATTGCTTCTGTTTAAACTGAGGAAATTAGAAAAGCTTCTGTGCAAGGGAAATTGGGAAAAACTCAAGAAATTAGAAAAACTTATGTGGATGTTTTAAAATAAAACTCTCTGGTAAATTTTGGAAAATTAGAAATCTTCTGTGCAAATTTTCTATATATTACCTGTAGTTGAAAATGATGTTTTTTTTTCCAATTTATTCCATCTGTTTCTTTTAAAGAAAAATTAAATCCTCAAAAAAAATTATATGGATACATTCATTGTTCCTCTGAATCCTGTTTGTCTGTGAAATTAATATATATATATATATATATATATATATATATATATATATATATATATATATATATATATATATATATATATATATAAAAGTTGTGAATTCATGCTCAAAAAATATTTAAATCTCTATATATTAAAATAATTTATTTTTTCTTCCGCCATTTGTATGGAATTGTTTTTAACCAAATTATTAAAAATATAGAAAAACAAAAAAAATAATTAAAAAAAATATATATTAAAATGAATTTGGGAGGGGTCGAACACCCCCCCCCCTCAATACCCCAAAGGGGTGGCGCAGCCATCCAAGGCTGAGCACAACAGCCAGCAGCCCTGGTGGGGCTGCGTCCTCCCCACAAGGAGGCCGCAACTCCCAAGCTGCGCCCCTCTTTAAGTCTTATAATTTTTTTTTGTTATTTAGAATTTTTTTTTATAAATTCTTTAGGTTGGCATTAATATATTCAAAATTAATAAAAGATTAGTTATATATATATATACGAATATTAAATAAGTAAATAAATATATGTAAATAAATATGTATATTTAATTATTTATTTATATGAATTATTTAGTAATGTTAATTTAATTTTTTTTTTTTATATATATATATACGTATATATAGAATGGCATATATATATATAGATATTGGATAAATTATGGATTAATATTAGGAAAGTTATTTATAATGATTTTATAAATTTGAAGTAAATGATTTATCAAATTATGTGAATGTTTTCAATTAGAGAAACAAACTTAGAAAATTAGTGGTTTGACTTTTGAGATGAAATTTCTTGTAGTGCAATATTGTAATATGACTCGTGAAATTATGTTATAAATCAACTTCTTGTTATTGATTAAATAGTTGATTTATTTTATTGAGTTCTTTATTGGGTCTCTTGAGTTGGGTTATCAATATGCAGGTTCTCTAAATTAGTCAACCTATTATAGAAGATGAGGTTGTTAAAACTTCTAGAGGTTTAGGAAATTGGTGTTTAAAATTATGAGACTTTTATATTGGATATTTGATTCCATTTTGGTTATAATTGTGAACTTGTGTTGCATCGTGTTGCTTAGGGAATTGAGTCATATGATTAAAGCAAGATGGTTTTGCCTCGCGATTGTTTATTCTATGTTTTGAGTACATGATATTACAATACCTTTGATTGTGATGTGTGTTGGGAGTTCTAGGGAGAGTGGCTCTACACGGGGGCCAGCGCACAAAGGGGTTGTCAGGATAACCCACGTTAGAGTTAGTGTAAAAAGTGAAAACCTAACTAATCAATTAGGGGATGGGTAGTTAAATACTAAAAGATAATAATAGATTCCTCATTCACCTATTAGGGCTTCTAAAGACTAAAGGTGGTCGAGAAGGTCGTGGTTGGCATAAGCGTGACCTCGTCCCTACGAGAAATGCACGATTCCGCATGAGTCACCCTATGGGGCGGTGCCTTGAGATAGGCAATCAGGATAACCATAGATGGAGGCGGTACCTTGTGATAGGATGTCAGGATAATCCATGAAGGCCATGTGATGACACTCTCCTCTAACTTTCCCCTTAGTTTTTTTAACTGGAATCCTCTGGAAGTGTTTTATTATTATGACTTGGTGTATATTGTTGTCATGTTTTGTTAGTAAAATTTTCTTGTTATGTTTCCTATGTGTGCGAATTCTCTTTCCATGTTTGGAGTTGAGTCTTATGTGTTACCTTGACGTCCTTGGTCGGGAATCCTTTCTTAACTACTCCTAGCACGGGGGTGGTCAGGTGGAACGTGCTTCGCACCCTGTTGGGTTTCCCGTTTGGCAGTTGTTCCTTTAGTGCAGAGATTGTCGAGACAGATTGATCCAAAGTTATGTTCCTTCAGATGTATATTTGTACTTTTGTCATACCTTGTAATTTGAAATGTAATTCTCCCATGTGTTGGGAAGATGTATGTTGTAACTTGGATAATTGATTATTGAGATTTAATTTGTAGAATGATGTATGGTATAATCACACTTTGTAATTCAAACATTATTCATGGATGTAATTATACTTGATGTTGTATCATATTTGAGCATATGAGTTCTAATTATTTCCAAGTTAAACTCTTTATGAAGTTTTGTATAGCTTTCTCCATGGAATGTTCTTGTTAATATGTGTATCATTTTTAAATGTTTAAATGGAGAAGTTATGTTGTAGAAAGGAAAGATAGTTTATTCTAATTTGTTAATGGGTAGATTACGTAATGTCTCTTCGTGCACCCCAAGGGACTTAGGCATTTAGTTTGTATTTGTAATTATGTTATTAGCAATAGTTAACATAGTACTTTACTTTGTGTTTCAAAAAAAAAATTGTTGTGTACTTAGTTGTCTTTTGGGGTTTGCACGACGGGGTGTTACATCTTGGTATCAGAGCCAGGTTTGCAAACACTAGGTACTCTAGGTAGTTGAGTCCATTAGGCAACCTTGCGTAACTCTTGATCTCACATAACTCCAATTTTTGTGCAGGATCATGCCTAGGGGTAGAGGTCGTGGCCAAAGAAGAGGCCGAGGTGGTGGTCATGGGGCCCACCGCCAAAGTCCATCACTTCTAAGCTCACATGGTTCTGAGCATGAGGAACTGTAGAGTTCCCAAAGCATTCCGATAGATGGTGGTGATCAAAACCCATAACAGCCTAGTCTAGGTGGGTAGTTGCAACATCTGTTAGAGGAGATATTGGGTCATCTAGGCCCTAGGCAAGATGAGGAACAGAGATTGGATAGGGAAAGGGAGAGATCCCCTAGATGTGGGGAAAACACAGCTGAACAGGATGCAGTAGTGGCAGGTCATATGAGAGACCTGTTGAGAGCATGACCTCCTACATTTGATGGATCTGGTGGGGGTCTAGAGGTAGAGAGTTGGTTGATCGATTTGGATAGATGTTTTACGATGCATTCCTACGGTAGTAACACTAGGGCTAGGTGCGCTATCATGCACCTCAGAGGCTTTGCGTCTACTTGGTGGAGGTTGGAAGAACAAAAATTATACATTGACATTAGTATGGTTACTTGGGAGTTATTTATGGAGAGGTTCAGAGCCTGTTTTCTTTCAGATCACTAGAGGCAGCGTAGAGCAGATGAGTTCCACAAGTTAAGACATATGGCTATGACTGTGGAACAATATGAGTGTCATTTTTACGAGCTCAAATAGTATACAAGGATCAAAAATGATGAGGCGATGCTAGTACAACATTTTGTCAGGGGCTTAAATGCCCGTATTAGTGGTGGTGTTAGAGTCTTCGAGCCAAAGATGATGGAGGTGGCGGTTGAGAAGGCTTTCCTTGTGGAAGAAAATCTGGCTATGGCATTAGGATGACACACAAGAGTACAAATTGGTAGTGCTCCAGTTACAGGTTTTGGTTCTCGAGGTGGACAACCTCAAGCAGTAGGGACTTCTAGGAATTTTTGGGCACCCTCTAAGGGTGGTCCGTAGCAGCAGCAACAATCACAGTCTAGACAGTTCAAACCATAGTCACAGCAGGGTGATAGATCTCAGAGGAGAAGGAACTGTAGCTGGCAGCGAGTTAGACAGGATCACTTTGTGCAACCTACTTAGATTACACAGACAACACCATCTCGAGGCAGTTTCCCAAAATCGAGTGCACCATCAGGTGTTAGAGCGTATGGATGTGGTACAGGTTGCTTCTCTTGTGGGAAATAGGGGCATATTGATAGATAGTGCCCACAAAGGAGCACTACAGGATTTAGTCAGAGACCAGCTACCTCTGAACAGGCAGTGGGCAATGCAGGGAGAGCACATCGGGTATTTGCAGCAATAGAAAATAGCCAAGTTGAATATCAAGGCACTATAGTTGAGACTTCAAGTGTGTTGAATGGTACTAGTATATCTATTCTCTTTGATTCTGGAGCATCAAATTCTTTCATTTCTCCTTCAGTTGTGGAATGTTGTAGACTAGTGGCAGCTAGGCAAGGCATTAAGTGGCAGGTTGAATTGTCCTCTGGGGAAAAGGTTGCAGTTGAGTCACTAGTTCAGGTTTGTAAATTGCAAATAGGGTCACTCACAACTATGATGGATCTTCAAATCCTACCCCTTGGTTCATATGATGTGGTTCTGGGTATGGATTGGTTGAATTCCCATTGTGCCTTAATTGATTATCGGCATAAGGTAGTCCGTTGTGTTGATGATGAGGGTAGTGAGGTTGAGATCATTGGCATTCTGAGATCTACCTCACTATGCTTGATCTTAGCTATGCAATTAAAAAGGTGTTTCAGACAAGGTTGTCAGCGGTTTGCAGTGTCAATTAATGATTTGGACTCAGATGAGAGTCAAGGGATTTCATTGGATGATTACCCCCTTCTTAACGAATATTCTGATGTTTTTCCTAAGGAAATTCTTGGGATGCGACCTAAGTGTGACATGACTTCAGAATCGATCTTGTTCCTAGAGTGGAGCCTATTTATCGGGCTCCATATCAGATGACAACATAGGAGTTATGGGAGCTTTGTTTGCAGTTGTAGGAGCTTTTAGAGAAAGGATTCATTCATCCTAGTGTTTCCCCTTGGGGAGCACCAATTATATTTGTGAAAAAGGACGGTTTGCTCTGATTGTGTATTGATTATAGGCAGCTTAACAAAGTGACGATCAAGAATCAGTATCCTTTGTCAAGGATTGATGACTTATTTGATCAAATAAAAGGATCTCAAGTCTTCACAAAGATTGATCTTAATTCTGGCTATCATCAGTTGCGAATAGCCAAAACTAATATTCATAAAACTGCATTCTGTACTCGCTATGGGCATTATGAATTCACTGTTATTCCATTCAGGTTAACTAATGCACCATCAATGTTTATGAGCCTAATGAATGGAGTTTTCCATACCTATTTGGATAGGTTCGTACTTGTGTTCCTTGATGATATTCTAGTGTACTCAAAATCTATGGAGGAGCATGAGGAACATCTGAGGTAGTTACTATAATGTTTAAGGGACAATCAACTATTTGCCAATTTGGCTAAGTGTGATTTTTAAAAAATAGATGTGAAATACTTGGGGCATGTTATCTCAAGTACAGGTATTGCAATGGATCCATCAAAGATCCAAGCTATTGTTGATTAGCCAGCACCCAAGAGTGTTCTAGAGATTCACAGTTTTATGGGGTTAGCAGGCTATTATCGGCAATTTGTACAGGGTTTTTCTAGGATTGCATATCCTATTACTTCCCTTTAGAGAAAAGGGGAGAAGTTCATTTGGTCTGAGCAATGTCAGACAACATTTGAGACCCTTAAGGATAGATTGACTAGTGCACCAATATTGGCGGTTCCTGATCCTACTAAGGATTTCGTGGTGTGCACCGATGCATCCTTGTAGGGCTTAGGATCCATCTTGATGCAAGAAGGATGTGTAATTGCATATGAATCCCATTAGCTCAAGGACCATGAGCTTAATTACCACACACATGACTTGGAGTTAGCCGCAGTGGTTCATGCCCTTGTGAGATTGAGACACTTTTTGTTGGGTCATAGGTTCAAGCTTCACAACGATCATCACAGTTTGCAATATATTTTTACTCAGCCGAACCTGAATGCTAGGCAGAGAAGATGGATGGAATTCCTTTGCAAATATGAATTTGAGGTCAAATATGTACATGGAAAGGAAAATATAGTAGTAGATGCTTTAAGTCAGTGGAGACATGAGATTTCTGTAGTAGCTCTTGAGGTAGATTTGAGGAGTCAAGTCCTCGTAGCACTTCCATCTGATAGCTGGTATCAGGAAGTGAAGTCAAAAATTGAGTCAGGTAGAGCTCTAGAAGGAAAGTTTGCAGGGTACTCTCTAGAGTTGAATGGTCTTCTAAGGTATATGGGTTGCATTTACATGCCTTATGTTGAGGGTCTTCAGACTCTAATTATGACCGAGGCACATCGAGCTCCCTATTCTGCTCATCTGGGAGTTAAGAAAATGTATGCAGTTCTTCGAGCACTATACTTTTAGGTTGGAATGAAGAGGGATATTGCAGATTTGGTAGCTAGATGCTTGGAGTGTCAGAGGGTCAAGGCAGAATATCAGCATCCCGCAGGTCTTTTACAGCCTCATCTCATTCCGGAATGGAAGTGGGACATAATATCTGTAGACTTTATTGTGGGATTTCCTATGACTTCTCAACGTCATGATACTATCATGGTCACAGTTGATAGATTGACCAAGGTGGCACACTTTTCCCCAGTCTGTTCATCTTACACAACTTCTTCAGTTGCTAGAATCTTCATGGAAGATATTGTCCGCTTGCATGGTATTCCACGGAGGATCATATCTGACAAAGATCTAGTGTTCACTTCTACATTGTGGACATCATTGTAGTGTGCCTTAGGAACACAGCTAAACTTTAGTTTTTCCTACCATCCTGAAACAGATGGACAGACAGAGAGAGTTAATCAGGTTCTAGAGGACATGCTTCGTATGTATGTGATGCATCAATAGTCACGTTGGGAGGAATATTTGCATCTTGTGGAGTTTTCCTATAACAATGGATATCATAGCTCGATTGGTATGACTCCCTTTTAGGCACTATATGGTCGTCCCTGCAGGACCCAATTAAGTTGGGATCATCTTGATGACAGAGTTCTCCTTGGTCTCAAAATGCTTCAGGACATGGAACAACAAGTAGTTCACATCAGAGAGCATCTTGTGGCAGCTCAAGATAGATAGAAGAAATATGCAAATACACATAGAGTTGACCGTCAATTCTCTGTGGGTGATCAAGTCTTTTTGAGAGTGCGACCGCGGAAGAGCCCAATCCATTATGGAAAGGGTTCCAAGCTCGCACCTCATTTTGTAGGTCCATTTGAAGTTTTGGAGAGGATTGGCCCGTTGCTTATAGCCTAACATTGCCACCCAGACTATCACGGATTCACGATGTTTTTCATATTTCTGTACTTAGACCATATTTTCCTTATGTTACTCGCGTGCTTGATTGGAATGCTCTTCAGGTCAAGGACGGGCAGCTAGCACTCGAGCCCGTGGCTGTGCTACAACATCAGAGACTCGCCCTCAATGGCAGAGATATTGAGCAGGTGCAGGTTTAGTGGGACCCGAATGATGAGACTTCAATGACATTGGAGGATGCATCCCATATTAGAGAAGCATATCCATATTTGTTTAGTGGTTTTTAGGAGTACGCCATATTCTAGGGGGCAGGATGTGATACCCCTCATGTTGTTGTTACTCTTATGGAAGGATTTTGTACTTGGTTGTGTGGGTGATCAGTTCACCATTTTGGTTGTGCATGGATTGATGGTTTGGTTGATTAGTTGCATTGGATTTTACATATGTTGTTAGATGATACATTTCATGATGATCATGTTACATGACTATTTTGTGGTGTTCTTTAATAATATATATAGTGATGTTGTGAGTTTTATGTTATAATGTTTGGTGTGTTTGTTAGTGCGTCTTGATGAGAGGACAGAGTGGCATCACTTGCTTGCAAGTGCCCTGCTACCCTGCGATTACCTTTCATGGTGTGTTTGCTATGGTGATTTACATGCTTCATGACATTGGTTCCATGCAGGATGTAGGTACTGGACATCGACTCCACCTGCTTGTCAAGTTTGAGCATGTCTCATAGACTCAACATGATTGATGTTGAAAGGAGTGGTTAGGAAAGTTCCCGTCCCAAGTTTGTTCTTCTGTGAGTCCATTGTTGTCTTTATTTCTATTTTCCTTTGTGTGTAATTGTGTAGCATTGATTAATATTTTAGTTGTGGGTGCTATCATAATAGTGGTTTTCAATTCCTGAGAGGAACGAATTTTAGCTTAAATCACATATTTTTAGAAAATATAATGATTTAAGCCTTAAAAAGTTCCATTTTAAGGATTCCAATTGAAGAGGGTTTGATCAAATCACCTTAGATCAAACCCCCTTGGATAGAATGTATGTTACTTTGTTATTACTTAGAATGTTAAATTTTCTTTACAATTTAGAGTTAATTAAATTGCTTATAAAGATTATATTATTATTATTATTAGTAGAAAAATAAATAAAATATAAATATAAATAAATAAATAAAATTGATTTTAAAATTATTAAATTCTTTTATTGATGGTTACAGGAAGTAGTGGGGATATAATGAATTTCTGGTGGGGAAGTTATTCCCTGAAAGAATATGGGCATGGAAACATAAATTTGTTTTACGCAAAATTTTTGGGGCTGAGAACAGTGGGTAGCTCTGTGTGTGGGTTTTGGTTTTCTGGTTGATTTTTGTGAAGAGTTTGGTGAAAAGGTTGCTGGAGTTTTTTCTGGAGTTGAATTTTGGCTGGAGGTGAAACTTATGAGAAAAGCTTCATAGCTGGAGGCTTCTGTGGCAAAGCTTGGCACAATTTTTACTTCTATAGGCTACAAGAAATAGGTTCCTTTCAGTTTTTAGTTTTTATACTTTTATGTTTTGAATAGTTTATTTGTTTGAGTAAGAGAAATTGTCTATATCCTTTGAGGAAATTAGAAGTTTTTCTGTAGAAAACAAAGTTCTCGGCTGCAGAAATTTGTGCAATTAAATTATTGTTACTTCTATAGATTGCTTCCCCTATAGAAAAAATTACACAACAAGATTAGAGAACCCTATTAAATGAAATCCTTCCTTGAAATATTAGCTATGAAGGTTGCAGTAAAAATCTCTGTTTAAACTAAGGAAATTAGAAAAGCTTCTGTGCAAGGGAAATTGGGAAAAACTTAGGAAATTAGAAAAACTTTTGTGGATGTTTTAAAATAAAACTCTCGGGTAATTTTTGGAAAATTAGAAATCTTCTGTGCAAATTTTCTATATGTTACCTATAGTTAAAAATGATGTTTTGTTTTCCAATTTATTCGATCTATTTCTTTTAAAGTCATCCCTCAAAAATTTATCTGGATATATTCATTGTTCCCTCACGAACCTGTTTGTTTGTGAAATATATATATATATATATATATATATAAATACATATATATATATATATATATATATATATATATTGAAGTTGTGAATTCATGCTCAGAAAATATTTAAATCTCTGTATATTAAAATCTTTTTTTTGCTTCTGCCATCCATACGAAATTATTTTTAACCAAATTATTAAAAATATAGAATATATATATATATATATATTAAAATAAATGTGGGAGGGGTCGAACCCCACCCACACCCCAAAGGGGTGGCGCAACCATCCAAGGCTGTGCACAGTAGCCTTGGAGGGGCTATGTCCTCCCCACAGGGAGGCCACAACTCCCCAACTGCGCCCCTCTTTAAGTCTTATGATTTTTTTTTGTTATTTAGAATTTTTTTTTATAAATTCTTTAGGTTGGCATTAATATATTTGAAATTAATAAAAGATTAGTTATATGTGTGTGTGTGTGTGTGTGTATGTACACATATATAATGTATATACAAATATTAAATAAGTAAATAAATATATGTAAATAAATATGTATATTTAATTATTTATTTATATGAATTATTTAGTAATGTTAATTTAAATTGTTTATATATATATATTGGATAAATTATGGATTAATATTAGGAAAGTTATTTATAATGATTTTATAAATTTGAAGTAAATGTTATCAAATTATGTGAATGTTTTCAATTAGAGAAACAAACTGAGAAAATTAGTGGTTTGACTTTTGAGATGAAATTTCTTGTAGTGCGATATTGTAATCTGACTCGTGAAATTATGTTATAAATCAACTTCTTGTTATTGATTAAATAGTTGATTTATTTTATTGAGTTCTTTATTGGGTCTCCTGAGTTGGGTTATCAATATGTGGGTTCTCTAAATTACTCAACCTATTATAGAATATGGTGTTGTTGTTAAAACTTCTAGAGGTTTAGGAAATTGGTGTTTAAAATTATGAGACTTTTATATTGGATATTTGATTCCATTTTGGTTATAATTGTGAACTTTTTTGCATCATGTTGCTTAGGGAATTTAGTCATATGATTAGAGCGAGATGGTTTTGCCTCACGATTGTTTATTATGTGTTTAGAGTACATGATAGTATAATCCCTTTGATTGTGATGTGTGTTGGGAGTTCTAGAGAGAGTGGCTCGACGTGGGGGTCGGCACACAAAGGGGCTGTCAAGATAACCCACGTTAGAGTTAGTGTAAAAAGTGAAAACCTAACTAATCAATTAGGGGATGGGTAGTTAAATACTAAAAGATAATAATAGATTCCTCGTTCACCTGTTAGGGCTTCTAAAAACTAAAGGTGGCCGAGAAGGCCGTGGTTGGCATAATTGTGATCTTGTCTCTATGAGAAATGCACGATTCCACATGAGTCACCCTATGGGGTAGCGCCTTGAGATAGGCAGTCAGGATAACCATAGATGGAGGTGGCACCTTGTGATAGGATGTTAGGATAATCCATGAAGGCCATGCGATGACACTCTCCTCTAACTTTCCCCTTAGTTGTTTTAACTGGAATCCTCTGGAAGTGGTTTATTATTATGACTTAGTGTATATTGTTGTCATGTTTTGTTAGTAGAATTTTGTTGTTATGTTTCCTATGTGTGTGAATTCTCTTTCCATGTTTGGAGTTGAGTCTTATGTGTTACCTTGACATCCTTGGTCAAGAATCCTTTCTTAACTACTCCTAGCATGGGGGTGGTCGGGTGGAACGTGCTTCGCACCCCGTTGGGTTTCCCATTTGGCAGTTGTTCCTTTAGTGCAGAGATTGTTGAGACAAATTGATCTAGAGTTATGTTCCTTCAAATTTATATTTGTACTTTTGTCATACCTTGTAATTTGAAATGTAATTCTCCCATGTGTTGGGAAGATGTATGTTGTAACTTAGATAATTGATTATTGAGATTTAATTTGTAGAATGATGTATGGTATAATCACACCTTGTAATTCAAACATTATTCATGGATGTAATTATACTTGATGTTGTATCATATTTGAGCATATGAGTTCTAATTATTTCCAAGTTAAATTCTTTATGAATTTTTGTATAGCTTTCTCCATGGACTGTTCTTGTTAATATGTGTATCATTTTTAAATGTTTAAATGGAGAAGTTATGTTGTAGAAAGGAAAGATAGTTTATTCTAATTTTTTAATGGGTAGATTACGTAATGTCTCTTCGTACACCCCAAGGGACTTAGGCATTTAGTTTGTATTTGTAATTATGTTAGTTATAGTAGTTAACATAGTACTTTACTTTGTGTTTCAAAAAAAAAATTGTTGTGTACTTAGTTGCCCTTTGGGGTTTGCATGACAGGGTGTTACATATTTATAGCCTTTTCCAAGCATATAGTGAGGTGGTAATAATCAAAAGTCCATATTTGAACAAGAATAATGGATGGTGAAGATGAATAGAATCAAGATGTTGTCCCCTTGACCAAAGACAACATGCCATTTGGATGGGAAGAATATCTTGACCAATAGGCAACATGCCATTTGGATGGAAGATTCAAGTGTGAGAATAGAAGACCATGTGCTTCCAAAAGTGGTGGAAGTGTGGGAGGAATAAGTCATGTGCTCCAAAGTTGGTGGAAGTTGGGAGGAATAAGTCATGTGCTCCAAAATTGGTGGAAGTGTGGGAGGAAATGAGCCATGTTCTTTTTGAAATGAGTTGAAGATAATTCTAATTAAAAATTAGAGTTATTTATTTTCATGTGACCATGGTGAGGTGGCACAAAAAGTTATATAAATGTGCTCTAATTCCTAATTGGATTTAGTGAAGATTAATTAAATAAAACAAGTTTAGGGAACCTTGTTTATTTAATTAATTTAAAAGAATATGTTTTAGATTTGGAGAATTTAGAAAATGAACAATATAAATAAATTCATAATTTATTTATACATAGTTGGAATATTAATCAAATAGCTAGTATTTAATTAATTAACGGTAATGATCATTTTTAGGTGTATACATTATGCCCCTCTTTCAAGTAATGTGTTTACATGTTGCTTCAAAGAAAAATTTGATACTAATGCTTAGAAAAGTTTTTGATGCCCCAAACAATGCCCCAAACATTATACAATTGACATTATGATTTTGAGGTTATATGATATATAGTGATGATGATGATGATAATGATGGATGCATTTACTTTATATTATGATGCTATGTGATGTTCTACATGATGATGATATGATATGTTATGGATGCAAATGATGATGCAATTGATGTGTTATGATTCTATGATGCTTCATGAATGATGTCCATATGATGTATGTGATGGATCTTATTATGCCAATGAAATGTGATGCATTTTATGTTTTTGTTCTTTTCTAATGTAAATAAGTGATGCAATGAATAAATTAATGTATGATGGATGAAATGATGATGTTTATATTGATTATGTATGGATGCAATGATAATGAGATATAATGAAACTTATGTAAATGATGTGTGATGTGTTGTAATGATGAATGATGATTATGTTATGAAAATGATTATGCATATGATTGTGTTCTAAGGTCTTAAGCTCAAATGAGTGAATCTATCCACCTTCCAAGAGTTGTGGGAAGGTTTTCATCAATTGATTCTTTATTAAATTAAGCTTCACAAAACCTAACATATTTCCCACTTCTTTTGGAAATCTAAACAAACTCACTCATTTAAGCTTTGAACCACTTCCCTAATGCCACTATATGAAATAGTTTTGATTATGTAAATGAGACGCGATGGATGTCATTTTGAGTTTTTTGATGTAAATATTATGATGTGATGCATGAATGGATGAATGATGTAATTTTTTTCGATGCAAGTGATATGCAACTAAATGAGAATGTTTTCTAATTGATGGTAATGCAAGTGATGAAAATGATTTGTTTTTGGTAATGTCAAGTATACTCAATCCCTTAATGCTAGAGATAACATCATTGTTGCAGCTTTGGAAAGGCCATAAATACAGATGCAAACTAATATGGATGCAATCTATTCTAACCATGCAAATCTCGTATGAAAAATTCATCATTCATAATAGCTAATTTGTAGTACTTTTTATCATCATTGGGCCTTTAAAATTTTGAAAGTGAATACAAGCATCAATGGTATATTTAGACCATGATGACCTGAGTACTACTTCCATGATGTTTGATAGTGCAAGTTAACACTTGAGCATCTAAGTATAGATAGGCGAGATGACATGAGCATTGCTTGCGTAAACAGACAAGAGCTAATCATTTTCCTATGCAAATTCGGAATGTCATCAGTGATACTTTGTAGCGCACGTCTCACGGAAAATTTGCACAGTAATAATGATCAACTCATAGACAACAGAAAAAGAAAAATAATACTCCTTCTTAGGATCCTCTAGTTGATGCTATCATCGGGGAAATACAAAGACATGATAAAAAATCCAATTACAACAAATTTCGCTTGTTATTTTGTTTGTTTGTAGTAAACCCATGATTCAGAAATAACATCATCCATTTGAAGTTCACTTTTGATTTGATTTGGGTGTTTGATGCATTTCTATTTGTGTGATTGATGTTCAACATTGAGTTGTGTTTTAATCATTATTTTTGTTGTGTTGTACTACTATTGTTTTGTACCATTGCAGGTTAAATGTCAGGTTGTTGCTGAAGTGAGTTAGGTTTTTCCCTAGTCTAGAGATTGAAACATGTTGTGATGCGGATCATAATGCATGAATTAACCTTTCAAAGGATATAGGTAGATGGACCAGCGAGCAAATGGAAAAAAGTGAATAGTCGGCGTAACTCAAATCAGATGGAAAAGCCCGCTATCACCATCAGCTTCAACTGCCGGGTTTTTCACTTCTTTTTTTTTTAATTGCATTTTTTCAAGATTTTCAGATTTTTTAATCTTGCTTTTTGTATTTTCTCGTTTGATTTTTTGTTACCAAAGGCGCTTTGTTTGCTAGAGTTTTCATCAAGGTAACCATTTTAGGACCTTTCTGATATTTTTGATATTTTAAGGACCAGCACTTTCCCAATGCACTAGATAGATTCAAAGTGTGGCCGCTGTGAGATGTAGACTATTGAGGGGTTCATCGAGAAAAATCCCCTTTTGGTGTAGATAACTAATATGCTCCTAATCTGAAGACTATTGTGATCATTCCTCAATCCTGTGTGAATTACCATGCTAGATGATAGGACCTGATCAGAATGAATAACATGAGTGGAAAATATAATGGCTGATAGAGGTGACAGATGAAAGAGGTTATGATAGGATCCATAATGTGCACGCTATATGGGTCATCAGGATTCAGACAGAAAGAAGCTTAGGCAACCAATGAGTTATGGTACATGAAGCGGTCGCCATCAAAGATGGAGTGAAAGACATCACCAATGGAAGTGTAATGATATGATGGGTATGTGAACATGGATGGGTGGAAGGGAATATGTGATATGAGTGACATAGATGTAGACTGTGAATCAACAAGTTCTTTCTTTGATTTTATTCTTTGATAGATGCCCCCAATGAATTTTGAGGGAGAGGCATGTTTGGAGATCAACTTTTGCTTTCCAAAACTTTATTTTTACTTTGATTTTTGGTTGATACATTTATTTTCAGATTAGGGACTTATGCGGATCTTTCTTTCTTTTTTGATTGGTCCGATATCTTTTGTATTAGCTAAGGGACTTTCTTGATCCTTTTCTTTGATTTTCTAATAGCTTTTTATTTTGGCTAAGTAACTTCTCCTTGATTTTTCTTTCATAGCAGAAGCTTTCTTTGTTTAGATCTCCCTTTGAAAAAGGAATTTTTACCTTTGATTTCTGATTTTCCTCCTTTATATTTTCTTTAGATGATACTTGTTGATCCATGTCTACTAGGTGGGTGGATGTGGGTGAGATGGATGAAGTGGGAGTGGTGAAGTCATCAATAGAGCCTTTAATACTATCATTTTTGGTACTACTAACATAAATAGAGGCTTGCACATCCTTAGTGACTTGGAAAGATGGCTTGATAGAGGGAACATTAGGAGATTCATACCCTAGCCCAGGGCAAGTGTGATGGAAGGATGGTTGGATATCCTCAGTAGGATAATGGTCAAAAAGTGGGTTATCATAGATATCCTGGCCAAATAGGGGGTTATCATAGGTATCAAAATCTTGTGTGTAGTCAGATATGGAAAGGGTAGCTGTATCATTAGGATCCCAAAAGGTTTCAATCCCAACACAGTCATCTTTTTGCATTTCTTCTTTAGCAGTATCAACATCATTATTGGAAGTCTAACCTTTCTTGACAATAGTAGCAGTGTCATTTATTAGCAACTTATCCATACGGTATTCTCCACATCCTAGATCATGTATTTGGACTTTGGGATTTGATAATGTAGTGACTAGAGTGTATGTTTTGACGGTTTCATGATCAACATTTATTTGAGGGGAGGATGCTTCACAATTGCTAGGGATGGTGATTTCAGCTTTAGGACTTTGATTATGGTTAGATATGAAATAATTAGGATCTCCTTGTATTATGATTTTGACTCCATCATGAGAAAATTTCAAGCATTGATGGTATGTAGAGGAAATTGCTTGCATTTCATGTATCCACTATCTGCCAAGGAGGATATTATAGGTCAAGGGGAGATCAAGGACTTGGAAAACCACATCTTTCACCACAGGGCCAATTCTGATTGGTAGAGTAACCAATCCTTTAGATAAGCGCTCTTCTGCATCATATCCCTTCATGGTAATCTTTTTACTAGAGTCTATTACATTTTCTAAATATCCCAAGGAATGTATAAAATTTAAAGAGCAGATATTTAAACTAGCTCCTCCATCTATTAGAATATGTTTGACTAGACATTTATGGATCAAAACCTCAATATGAAGTGGAGCATTATGTGGATGGGTGAGTGATGCATCATCATTTTCAATAAATGATAGGCAATGAGGTGCAGTTACATGTCCCGCCATAGCTTGGGATTGGAAAACTTTTGAATCAACTAGTATAATGCTTTATTTATCATTGATTGGATTACCAACAACAAAAATGTTAAGAATAGTAGTATCGTAGACATAGTTTACATTCTTTCCTTTGGTGTTCACTGACGAGGATCCCCCTTTTTCACAGTTTGGTAGAGGGTTCTTGAACACTCCATGATCATTGTTTGTTTGAGGTCCCTCTACAAATATTATCTTGTTATCAATCAAATCTTGCACTAAATGTTTCATCTATATGAAATAATTGGTTTTATGTCCTTTGTTCCTATGAAAATCATAGAAATGTGCATCAATCCACCATGGTGGTTTAACTTGTGGGTTATAATCTCGTGCCTCTAGTAACATTATAACATTGGCTTCAAGAAGCTCTTTCAGTGTAGATTCTGAGGATTGTTCCAAAGGTGTGAAACTTCTTCGATTTGATGATGGTATTTTGTATGAGGTTGAAGTTGGTTTAGATTCATTATGGTTTGGGCTACTGTTTTGATTGGTTTTGGTGGTAGCGGCTGTCAAATTGAATATAGGTTTTGTGTTTTGTGTTTCAGCTGAAGCATCGTTGTGACCAGCATTCTTGTTGCATTACCAAAACTTGGGTTTGTCACCACTATTGTAATTGTTGGAGGATTTTGATGAGTTGTATTAATTGTATATTTTGGTGACTCCTCTCTTGACTAAAGCCTCTTCAGTTTTAATCCCATTTTCAATCAATTTTTCAAAGGTTGGGGGACATTGTAATTCCAATCTATAACTCATCTCGTCATTGAGGTTGTCAATAAAGATTTATATCTTTTCCTTTTTGGGTATGGGATGAGAATATCGTGCAAATAACCTTCTCCATTTTTGCAAGAACACAAGGAACAATTCAACCTTCCTTTGTTTTACATTACAAAGATCTTTCATGGTGATGTCATGTTGGATGTTGTATGAATATTGGGTGATTAACTTGTTGACTAATTCCTTAAAGGTGTTAATTGGTGGAGTGAGTTTGGAGAACCATTCAAGACAATGTCCACCTAAGCTTCTTAGGAATAATCTCATCAAATATGTTTCCTCATAGGAAAATTCAAGACTCATGTTCCTAAATTCCCTTACATGGTCTATCGGATTGGTTTTGCAATTATATTTGTCATACTTGGGGAATTCACAATGTTTGGGAAAATGTATCGTGTGGATACTTTGATCAAATGGATAAGGAAAAATGTCTTGTAGAAAGTATCATTTTGAGGTTCCTCTTTGCATGTCAAGAATTTTTTGTTGGAGATATATCATTTGTTGAGTTAGGGAAGCCACGTTTTCTGATTCAAGATTTTTAGGAGGTGCTTTCAATTGATTCACATCAAAGTCTTCTGGTAATTTGGCACCTTATTTGGCTAGCATAAGGAGGTATTTTTCCCCATTCCTTTCAAAAATATTTTGTAAACACTTGTGGAAATTGGGGTCTTGTTCAACATGTTGGATATCTCCTTCAGTTATTTCTTCCCCATCAGTGTTGTTGAGTCCATTAAAAGGATTCTCTTCAACCTCCACCATGGTGTTTTGTGTTTCATTGTTTTAAGTTTCAGTGTTTTGAGTCTAAATGATCAGAGTTTCAATGGTTGGAATTTCAATGTTTGGATTTTCAATGGTTGGAGTTTCAATATTTTGATTTTCAAGTCCTTTTTCCTTGAGATTTTGTTTTTGCAACCTTGTCTGAACATGCATACGAGTGTTATAGTTTTGACTAAACTATGATCTAGGTTTTGGAAAAGTACCAAGGATTACAACTAAGTCAAATAGAATGACAAATTCTAATGAGACTAAGTTTGATTTGATTATATAGCTTTTTTTCATGATGAGAGGATGATAAATCCTAATGATGAAACTAGGCCTAATAATCAAAGGTGTGATAAATTTGATGATGATGGTACTTTGTGATGTTAGATCATGGTTTAGGTTGGAAAATTCCACTTGTATAGGTCAATTTTAACAAGTTTAGACTTCTAAGGTATCTAAGGAATGATCTTGGACTTTGAGAAAGTTCTAAAATTTTGGTTCAAACTGTGAAACTATATGTTAATTTTCTTCTTAAGCGAGGTACTTCAATGTTTGGAAAATTCTTGGATTTTGACAATAGTAAAAGATGTATAATTCAAGATTGTTCTTGCAAGCTCTTTTGTAGAAATTGAAGGTCAACCTCTCTCTAAATTTGTAGAGTGTTGAGAGATGTTTTTTATGTTCTTTTGGACTAAGAGGTTTGGACTTTGGTTTCTGAATTTTGATCAATCACGAAATCACTTGGTAACACACATGTTCAGACTTTGTTTTACCTAAGGATTGGTTGAATACTTCTGAGGATTCTCAAGATGAGACTGACTGCTAGATAGGAGATGGACCTAGGTCACTATTTTGTGTTTTTCAAAAGGCACCAAAATAGAGAGAAAAGGTGCAACAAAATGTGCAAAAGGTACCACAGAATGAGAAAAAGGTGCCAAAACAAAGACAAAAGGTGCCAGAATAGGTTCAAACTTGGTTTTTTGAAAGTTTCTTTGAAAATTTGCTTGGTTTTCCTAATTTTTCAATGGGAGACTTGGTTGTTTCACTAAATTCAATTCTGAATTAGGGTTTTCACTTTCGATATGTGACATTTTTTTGTTCTGAAAACACTTTGATAAAGACACATCAAGCAATGTACACTCCTAAGGTTGTGAAAGACTGTATTCTTTTGGATTCCACACAAGTTTTACCCTAACTGTACTTATTCTTAGCGGATGACTAGATGCTTGACCCCACTGGCTCCCCTCCACGACACTCACTTCTTAGGGCAGCCAAGCATCAATTCCCATGAATCTCCCATGGCATATTTTTCATCTTTACCAAAAATTGCGAGAATGTGGATGCCTTCGCAATGACCATTGCTACACCAAAGAATAGATAAAGGTTTTTTCCAAACTACAACAAGGGTTTTAGTAAGGACTTTCCATTTGTGGGGGTTGATCCATGTGGTGAGAGACCATTTCTTCCCTTCTCGTTGGAACTAACCTCATGATACTGGCCTTTGTTCCAGTATCCACACTTAGATACTGACTAGAAATGTGCTTGGATTTAGTGTGTTACTGGTTGGGTTGTTCCCTTGGGTAATTACTTTTTCCCACAAGGCAGGCCCTCTAAGATAAACAAAAGAAAGCAATTATACCCATAGTTCAATCAATCTTTATTCCACATGAATAAAGAGAGAACACATGTGATATACTCAACTCACACTCACACAAAAAAGTGAATGGGTCTAGCTTTTTGGTCACCCAATTAAGGGGAGAGCATATGCCTACCATCCATCAAGCACAAAAGACATGGGGTTCATTAACCCTTTAATTAAGCTATGTTCCTAACTTAACCAAAAGGAAACATGATGTTTGTTAACCTTTTAATTAAGCTATGTTCCTATCTTAACCAAAAGGAAACCAAGTAAATCACTTCCAACCCCTACAATATGTCAGTAGTTTGATAAGAATGTCTTTGACAAGAATTTTTGGGAAACCTTCAAAACAACAACACAAGTATTAGCCTTTGGAAATACAAAAGACACCAAAATAGAGACAAAAGGCACCAAAACAGAGATAGGAGGTTCCAAAATGATGCAAAAGGAACCAAAAAAGAGACAAAAATTGAAAAAACCTACACCATTGCATAGCTTATGAAATATACCCCATTTCAAAAAAAAAATCTCTGAAAAAGACCTCCGTATGACCAAGATACGACCATTTTACGATTGATTATAAAAGTGCTAAAACAGAGACAAAAAGCGCCAATTTGGAAGCAAAAGTAACCAAAATAGAGACAAAAGGTGCCAAAACAAAGAAAAAAGGCACCAAAACATGTGAAAAAGGCTCCAATAGGCTCCAAAATGGGTCCAAGAGGCTCCAAGAGGTTCCAAAAGGCTCACATTCGAACTTGTAAACATAAATTTTCAAGCATGTTAGTAATAAGCAGGGCAAGGCCCCACGATGGGCACCATTTTGTGCATGGTGTGAAATGTGCAAAGTTAGTATCAACACAAACCTTAATGAAATGATTTACATTAAAGATTCAAAGAAAAGTAAACTATTCTAAATTGCATCTTAATGAATCTTTTAAGAATGTCTCATTGTCCTCTATTCCTAAGGATTTATTAAACCATTTGGCCCTAAGATTTCTATGAGCACAATGGTTGTTAAAATGACTACTTAGGAAATGAGATAACATTCAACATGCAAGCCAACTTAATGCCTACATGAAACTATATGAAAAAAATGATGATGAATGCCATGATGAGTGGAGGATGATGCTTATGATAAATGGACAAACAGAGGTGGAAACTAGATGGTAGTGATTTATATGATTCTATGCATGATTCTACATATTCTCAAATGTAAACTTAAAATGAACTAATCTAAAATTCAACTATGATGCAAGATGGATGATAAAATGCAACTATGAAGCAAGATTTAAAGCTAAGATGTAAATGCAAAGCAAAACATGATGTAAAGACTAGGTATAAGACTCCAAAATGCTCCAAGCTCCAACGATAAACCTGCATGATAACTTTACTTCAAATGTGGATGAAAAATAAAAGGCCCAAGGGTTGTATTTATAGCCTTTTCCAAGCATATAGTGACATGGCAAAAATCAACGATCCAGATTTGAACAAGAGTAATGTATGGTGAAGATGAAGAGAATCAAGATGTTGTCCACTTGACCAAAGACAACATGCCATTTGGATGGGAGAATCTCTTGACCAATGGGAAACATGCCATTTGGATGGAAGATTCAAATGTGAGAAGAGAAGACCATGTGCTTCCAAAAGTGGTGGAAGTGTGGGAGGAATAAGTCATGTGCTCCAAAGTTGGTGGAAGTGTGGGAGGAATAAGTGATGTGCTCCAAAATTGGTGGAAGTGCGGGAGGAAATGAGCCATGTTCTTTTTGAAATGAGTTGAAGATAATTCTAATTAAAAATTAGAGTTATTTATTTTCATGTGACCTTGGTGAGGTGGCACAAAAATTTGCAGAAATTTACTCTAATTCCTAATTGGATTTAGTGAACATTAATTAAATAAAACAAGTTTAGGGAACCTTGTTTATTTAATTAATTTAGAAGAATATGTTTTAGATTTGGAGAATTTAGAAAATGAACAATATAAATAAATTGAGGATTTATTTATACGTAGTTGGAATATTAATCAAATAGCTAATATTTAATTAATTAAAGGTGATGACCATTTTTAGGTGTATACAGTAATTTTTTCCGTCGATCTTCCTATTTTGAGAGAAATGGGAAGATTTTCCTTTTTAACACATTCTGAAATCTAAAGCATTACCTGACCATTCTTGAAGGTTCCCTTGTATACCATAATCACCAACCATGACTATAGGATGTACAATACATATACAAAATTGTTCCTACAATTCAAGAGGAGTGTTATCCATCACTTGCTAATTCTTCAAATGAGTTTTTTCATACATAGGCCAAAATAGTCGTATATGTTACAATAAAGTAAGGTACTCTAGTGACTTCATCCATCCCCAAATAACATCCACATTAATAAGGTGTACTCAAATTACATTCTAGAAAGAAAGAAAAGAAAGAAAACAATATACACCAAGGTCCAACTTACCTAAAGAGATGGTATTTGCTTGAGTAGCATAGTTGAGATTCACCCTTGTCCAAGGAATGGTCCGTGCTCCCATTAACTGTAATTGTAAATTCATATCAATTTGATTGTATATTAATGAGATTCAATCATGAACATAAGTAGTAATTTGTAGTACTGACCACAAGGATTGTAGATGTGATACATGTAATTTTTGTTTCCTTTTCCCTTGCTTGAACACCCCATCTATAGACAAATACATGTCAATACCCACATTCACCAAACAAAAGTGGTTTTCCCTAATTTCTTAACAGTTTCCTATTTACATTTCCTTTAACACACATCTAACCTAATGCTAATTTGATAAAATAAAGTGTGGAATAGTGGAAGGTAAGTATCAATGCAATGATTTCCATGTGAGAATTGCTTTACTATGAGTTGAGCAGTGGAATTGGGCTGGTGATGTGACCTTGCCAACTACAAAATATTTGTATAAAAAATAGTACTTCCATAAGATTTAATGATGTAATAGACACTAGAAAATAAAATGCTCCTCAAAATCCATCTTTGATAGCATTGGTTTTCTTGTTTTTCATCTTTCTCCTCTTCCATCATCATTCTATTGCACAAACATAGATTTTTTATGCCCCCAAAAAAAAAACTTTCTACAATAGATTTGGCAAACAAAGGCCAAGAGAATGTAACCAGGAAAAATATGACATGCCAAAGAAGCTGCTAGAGTCATTTGTGGTAGAGACAAGTAGATAGACAATTGGAATTCAATGAAAAACATTTGAATGGACATCTAAGATACTTGTAGCTGCATCTCAGTGTTTTCGTTGACACATGCTTCCATACATGAGGGAACCTCGAAATGGACTCCACACCCATTACTAGGACATGTCCATTGTCCCCTAAAGTAAAATATTACAAACCCATCAATTTTTATCTTTCTGCTCACTTTTGATTCATCAAAAAAAGTTTCCCTTCGAATTTGTAAATGAAAAAGCCAAAAACCCCATAAAAAATATGACTTCCAATCAGCTAAAAGAGGAAAATAGTGAAAATTAGATTTGAAAAATCAAAGCATTACAAACCATAGGAAATATTTTTTCTTTGTTGGCGTGGTTTCCAAGGAGCAAATTAATTGCATTTACTGAACTAAAAATATTAGTCTCCGCCTATATAGGAAAGGACTAATAAACAATTTTTCTAGTCTATCTTTGATAAGACCCAATAAGGAAAATTACACGTAATTTTTAATTATGTTTAATTTTTTTTCTTGGTATATCTCCTTTTTCCACCATCTAAACATTTACACAAGCTTGTGTTCATACGACGAAGTGGCCCCATCAAACAAGGAATTTTATATAGCTCATGTAAGTTTTCTAAAAAAAAATCAAAATGATTAATGTATCATCGTGAGCCATTTTTATAATTGTAGGATCAAACGTACATGTCTATGGATTTAATTTGAGAAAATGTAGATATGATTTAGATGTACAGATTTGATCTTTTTTTTTGGATGCTTATATTTATTTTAATAGATCAATTTAGTTGTGTTTTATAAATAATAAGGAATATGTTTAGGAGATCATGAAGATGTTGACCTCAACATCTATGTCAAGCACATGGAGGTGGGGTTGTGAGGAGAGGAAGTGATTGACGTAGTAACTTAGTGTGTCAAAATCTCCACCATGTGGAGGCTCCTGTCAAAATCTATTTAAAGAATATTATTGGTTGATTAGGCTTTTTTTTAGAGCTTTTAAATCAATGAAATGGGTTAGTCCACATGGAATTGATGACCTTATGGGACAATACCTTATTATCCTAATTTTAGGTCCTAATTCCTACATAGTAACTCATCCATGTTTCAACATGCTTTTCTTTGAGTTCTAGTAGGCACTTTATTTGGTCCATTTATAAAGTAAGTATAAATTCAAACATTTTATTCCACTAAGAGGGCCTCTTTTCTTGTTCAAAGCTTTTGGTTTTTTGAATTTTGATAAGTTTTTGACTCTTCGATAAGTAGGACTCTTTTGGGACTTTTGTGTTGAATTTCTCCTTTGAGTTTAGCATGTCTTGTGCTTGATGCACACTTGATAACTACTTTGGTTGGAAAATTTAAAATAATCTATACATTTCTTTTAGGCTTTGAATGTCCAAAATGACAAAAAAAATGAGCCTATTGTTTACTTTCATCCACTCTAGCAATCTCACTATAAGGTCACATTCATCGATGAATCTAATTCTAATCCATCTATCTTGTGAAAAGTTCACATAAGTGCCTTAAATATGAGTGCTTTACAATTTCTCAATTTTGTTGTTTTCTAATATTTTCTTGGATCTTTTACTAGTTTGTATTTATTGTGACTTTGTTTAGGGATCTTGTATTTTCAACTATTATTTAATTGTATCAATTTATTTTATCAAGAGAGGGACATCCATGTTTTAAATTTTTGAATTGCAAAATTCTTTTCTATGATCAAAACTTCATGATAAGTTATTATTTCTCTTATTATATAATACAATACAATGAAACAATTGTATTTAAAACTATCTATATATTTAAAAAATTGTTGAATAATATATGTATTTAATTCTATAATACAATGATTACTTGTACAAATAAAAATACATATATAGTCAAAACATAAACATAAACACACATATATATTCTGATATAATTATATATTAAATTATATATAATTTTTATCTTTAATTTTCTGTTCCAAGTGCCAAAGTAATGTACCAACTGTTTATGTGAAGGCACACCCAACATAAGGAGTGGATACGTTGACTACAAATATTACAAACCAAAAGAACTCCGAATCATCATCAACAATGGAAGACGTGTACAATCAAAAGAACCCAACGTAGAGAGTGAAAATCAATGAGAAAGGGCAATCTGGGAGAGCATGAGCAGCTTCCCATAGAATAACTCGTTCCAAATGTCAGGCAATCCTGGCAAACACCAATGGCTGCAATCACCAAAGCTGTCTGGATGCTTCCGCTGCTCTGGCGTCAGCTTCTTCCCTCCTCTTAACCTATACTCTGCTGGATGTGCATCTTTGCGAAAATCTGAAAGCCTCGTTATATTAACGAGAGATACAGGAAATTTCATCTTTCTCAGCACCTCCTCCACCATTTTCATTCTTTCAGGGTATGGATTTAGGTATGACTCCTCAAGAATTGGGTCCCTTTCAAAATTACACTTATGACCCTTTGGCTTCTTCCACTGTTCTGAACTGTAATTCAAAAATTGCCGACACTCAATTACTTCACATAAATAGTTGTAATCATTACTCAATACATCCTGTCTAAAATGGGGAGAGAAAGCTTCGGTTGGTTTACCTGAAATGCATGGGAGAAAATCCTCGGAAGAACACTTTGGTTTTAGCTGGGTCAATATTTTGATCTATCCAATTGGCCCATGTAGCCAACCCTCTATTGAAAGCGACCAGTGGATCTAACTGCGGGTGAAGATAGTCACCCTCCATATAGAAATCCCTTCTGTTACATATGAAATCAAATAAATGTTTTCATTGGCTACTTCAATACTATTAACTTAATCTCTTAAATATATGACTATCAACTTACAATTGCACTTTATTTCCATGAGTCCACCAGTGACCTGTATTGAAGATCAGGATATCCACATCTCTCCAATAAGCTCCATGCTTTTCAATAGCATCCAGTCTCAGTATCTCCTTGCTGCTATTGCCACTGTTGAGGCTTCCTTGTTCCACCAAAAAGGGTGCCCAGAAAAATTCAAACGAACAGTTATAATCCTGCATACATTAACCGCCATGACTGCTTTATAAATTTTCAATTAAGGCACTGGGAGGGGGTAACTAAAAAAGCTGGTTTATCTAAGCCATAAGCATATTTAATTTATAAAAGAAATTAAAAAAATGCTTGCCTGAGCTACGAAAGAAGTGGCGCCACCATCTTTGGAAGGGCCAAAATATTTTCTATTTTGAGGCACCACAGTACTGAGAATGCATAGCAAGGATTCCCACTGGTTGCGATTGATGGAGTCCCCAACGAACATCACTCTCTTTCCCTTCACTCTTTCCAGCAAGTCCGTGGCATTTAACCTAATTTATGCCACATTTTAACAAGATTAAACCAACTGCACATGAGTACTGAGATTAAGACAATTCATATCAAATATCAAACCTGGGAAGGTGACAGTGTGAAGGCTGCCATCTCCATTTTGTATAGTCTGAGTCCTGACGCCCATTGGCTTGACAGTTAAAATCTGCGCTCATATAGGGGCATTCTCCAGCAGGGTAAAGAGGGTACGATTCATCATACACCCATTTTCCCGAATATAAGTCACATTGGAAAAATTCAGTTACCTGGGCAGCTTCTATTTCTGTATCTGCCAATCCACCTTCTATTTCTTCCTTTGGAAGATTACTTTCCTGAGCAGCTGCTGCTTCTTTTACCTGTATCACTGGTGCATTGCCGGGAGACAAATTTTGGGTGGTATTAACAAACGCGGTCACTTTCTCAAACTCTTGGGAAATGCTTCCATCTTTGGATCCATCAATTCCACCATTAAGCTCCACTGAAATATTCCTATTACTATTGCTGCTCTTCCCTGCCAATTCAGAGCAATTTGGAATCAAGTTATCGCACTGGTGGGAGGCGGGAGGCAAGCTCAACCCAAAATTTACTATGGAATTCTGTCCATAATCATCAATATCAGAGGAGGGCAGATAAGAGTAGAAAACGATGAGAGAGAGAGCAGTGACTACTATGACGAGAGATACAATTATGTTGTTTCCTACAACCTGCAGCACCTTCTTGAATTCACACATTTCTCAGACTACAATCTTTATGTTAGAATACTAGCTGCAGGTTAAAAATTTTATTTTTATTTTTATGTCGGCTAGGGTTGGATAAATTCTAGAAGTTTAGGGTTAGGGTAAATTCTAGAAATTTATTTTATGTCGGCCAAGGTAAAATAATAAAAATATAATATGTCGGCCTATATTCTAGATTTTTTTAAATGTATCTAAAATTTACTATGTAAAGAACTCATGTAAATCATTTTTACACAAGCAATATGAATGAAGCATTTGGTTATTGTGCAGCAGCATGAATATTTTTTTTTTTGTTTAATTTTTTTGCCTCTGCCCACTATAGAGTGGTGTCAGAGCCAAGTTAAGAAGCAGAATGTTAGTAGAAGAAGCGCAGATTTGAGGATTGTTGAAGTTGCATGTTTATTTTTGGTGAGCAGAAGGTTGACGATTAGTCAATCAATTAAGTAAGCTGCAATTTTATTATATATCGTATTTTTATATTGATAGCAGATTATTCAAAAAAAATGAAATTTAGGATTTACAGATATTATTTTAAAATATGGTGTCAAGTAGTGTGCAAACTCAAATTTCAATATTTTCTGGTAAAAATTATGATACCTGGTGATACAGAATGAAATTAATATTTAATTTGGAAGATTTATCAGAAATAGTTGAAAATGGTTATACAGAACCACACGATGAGTCTACTTTGAGCACTAATGCAAAAAATAAGCTGAGTGAAAACAGGAAAAAGAATAAAAGGGTTTTATAGATAATTGGACAAGGATTGGATGATTCAGTCATTGGAGGATTAAGCCAGCCACTACAGCCAAGCAAGCATGGGATATTCTGGAAACAACATATCAAGGTACAAGTAAGGTAAAACTTGCCAAATTGCAAGCACTTAGGAAAGAATTTGAAAACTTGCAAATGAGTGATTACGATTCAGTAGATCAATTTGAAAATCGTGTTACGAATTTGGTTAATCAAATAAGAATGAATGGTGATGAACTAACTGATCAAAAGATTGTAGAAAAGATCTTATTAAGAAGTTTTCCTACTAAATTTGATACTATTGTTGTGCCAATTGAGGAAACTAAGGATTTGTCAACATATTCAATAGATGAGTTGTTTGGTACTTTGAAAAATTATGAGTTGAGATTGAACAGGAATAATAATACCTCATTGGAGAGTGCATTCAAAGCACAAATGACATTTGGTAGAGGAAGAGGAAATATAGGATTTAGAGGAAGAGGAAGAGCGAGAAGCAAATTTCAAAGAGAAGAAAGGAAGAGTCCAGATCCAGGAGGATGGAGAAATCAAAGTAATACAAGGGGACGCAATAACAATGAAGCATCACAAAGGTATGAAAAATCAAATGTTCAATGTTACTATTGCAAGAAGTATGGCCATATTGCAAATGAATGTCGAAAGAAGCAAGCTGATATAGGAAAGCAAACTGCAAATTTTTCTGAGATTAGTTCTGAGACATTGTTCATTAGTTGTCATGTAGCTCAAGAAAGTTCAAGTAACATTTGGTTTCTAGATAGTGGTTGCAGTAATCATATGACAAGAAATAAAGACTTGTTTGAAAATTTGGATACTTCGGTGAAATCATAAATTAAATTGGGCAATGATAATATAGTTGAAGTCATGGGTAAAGGTGCAATTATTGTGATGACAATGCTTGGTAAGAAGTCCATTCCTGATGTTTATTTTGTACGTAGTTTGAAGCATAATCTCATAAGTGTGGGACAACTTTCTCAAAAGGGTTATAGAGTTGTTTTTGAAAATAATGTGTGCACTATATTTGATATTCCTCCTAGTAATAAGGTGATTACAATGATTGAAATGACAAATAATAGAATGATCCCACTTCAAATGAAAAATGAATTAATGGAGAAGATTGAGGCAAGTTTCAAGGCATCAAGTCAAGATCAAGCATGGATATGGCACTTGAGGTATGGTCATCTAAACTTCAAAGGATTGTGTTTATTGAAAAGGAAAGAAATGGTAAGAGGCTTACCCCCTATTGAAGCATCATTAAGTTCATGTGAAAGTTGTATTTTGGTTAAGCATCATAGAGCACATTTTCCAAAGGGAATGTCATATAGAGCATGGGCACCTTTAGAAATTGTGCATACTGATTTATGTGGTCCAATGCAAACACCATCATTAGGGGCGAGCATTTATTTTCTAACATTCATTGATGATTTTAGTAGGAAAACATGGGTTTAGTTTTTGAAATATAAATCTGAGTCATTTGGAAAGTTCAAGGATTTCAAAGCATTGGTTGAGAAACAAAGTGGCCTACCCGTCAAGGTATTGAGATCAGATAGAAGAGGAGAATACAAGTCAAATGAGTTTTTGGACTATTGCAGGTATTATGGAATAAATAAGCAGTTTACTACAAGTTACACACCTTAGCAAAATGGTGTTGCAAAAAGAAAGAATAGAACAATAATGGAAATGGAAAGGAGCATGTTGAAAGGAAAGAATCTATTTAATGAGTATTGGGCTGAAGCAGTAGCTTGCACAGTTTATATTCTGAACAGGAGTCCAACAAAGATCGTAAGAGACGAGATTCCACAAGAAGCATGGAGTGGTAAGCATCATAGTGTTTCTCATTTCAGAATATTTGGTTGTATTGCATTTGCACGTGTGCCTAAGGAAACAAGAAGTTGGATGATAAAAGTGAAAAATGCATTTTTACTGGTTATGATGAACAATCTAAGGCCTATAAATTGTTTAATCCTATAACCAAGAAAGTTATTGTAAGTAGAGATGTTGTGTTCAAAGAAGAAGAATCTTGGGATGGAAACATAGACAAGATAATTATAGGTGTTGCAGCATTGCCATATAATGAACAAGAAGAAAAAGATCAAGAAAACCAAGGAGATCAATCGAATGAACAAGGAGCAACTCCATCAATAACTCCACAAGGAGATAACACACAAGGGGAAGTTGAGCAAAGAGAATCATCAAGTCCACAAGTAAGTGATGACTCAAATTCTACACTTGCATCATTAAGATCAAAGCTTAAAAGCAAGAAATCTAGAAGTTTGCAAGAAATTTATGATCAAGGAGATAGGATAGATTTGCAATCAAACTTTGCTTTATTTGCTCAAGATCCTATTTATTTTGAAGATGCAATTAAGGAAGAACATTGGATTAATGCAATGAATGATGAAATGGAATCCATTGAGAAGAATGATACATGGGATTTAGTTGATTTGCCTAAGGAAAAAGATTCCATTGGTGTAAAATGGGTTTATAAAACTAAGTATAATGCAAATGGAGAAGTTGACAAATATAAGGCAAGACTAGTAGCTAAAGGATTTTCTCAAGAATATGGAGTTGATTATAACGAAAATTTTGCACCTGTAGCAAGACTTGACACTATTAGAATGGTAATAGTTATTGCAGCTCAAAATGATTGGAAGGTTTATCAAATGGATGTTAAATAAGCTTTCTTGAATATATATTTAGAAGAAGAGGTTTATGTGCAACAGCCACCAGGATATGAAATAAAAGGTTATGAAGACAAATTTTACAGGTTAAAGAAGGCACTCTATGGATTGAAGAAATCTCCAAGAGCATGGTACAACATGATAGATTCATACATGATAAGCAATGGATTCAAAAAAAGTACTAGTGAGCCTACTCTATACACCAAAGTCAATGAGAAAGGTTAGATTTTAAGTGTTTGCTTGTATGTTGATGATTTGATTTTTACAAGTAATCTTTCTATTGACATGTTTAAATCAGCAATGAAGAAGGAATTTGAGATGACTTATTTGGGGTTGATGAAATATTTTCTTGGCATTGAAGTAACACAAAATGATAAGGGAATTTTCATTTGTCAAAATAAATATGCAAAAGATGTTTTGAGAAGGTTTAGAATGATAAATTGTAGTCCAGTTTCTACACCTGTGGCAATAGGCACAAAACTAAGTAGAGAAGATAATGAGATTGATTTTGATTCAACTATATTTAGAAAATTGGTTGGTAGTTTGATGTATCTCACAGCAACTAGACCAGATATAATGTATGGAGTAAGTTTGATTTCAAGATTTATGGATGCACCAAAGAACTCACATTGGCAAGCAGGAAAAAGATTATTGAGGTACATTGCAGGAACTATGAATCATGGCATATTGTATTCTACTTCAAATAAATTTCAGTTGGTGGGATATACAGATAGTGATTTTGCAGGAAGTATTGATGATAGAAAAAGTACATCTGGATATGCATTTCATCTTGGAATAGGTGTTGTAGCATGGGCATCAAAGAAGCAGCCTATAGTGACAATTTCATCAGTAGAAGTAGAGTATGTAGCAGGAACATCAGCAGCATGTCAAGCAGTGTGGATGAGAAGAGTCTTGAAGGATCTACTACATGAACAAGAGGAGCCAACTATAATCTATTGTGACAACAAGTCCACCATTGCACTGTCAAGGAATCATGTTTTTCACAAGAGGACAAAACACATTGATACTAGATATCACTTTATTCGGGAGTTAGTGAACAATGGAGAAATCAATCTATAGCATTGCAGATCTGAAGAACAATTTGCAGACATATTTACAAAGGTTTTGCACAAGAGCAATTTGAATTTTTGAGAGGAGTTTTGTGCATTGTAAATATTAATATAGTTTGTGGTAGAAATTAGGAGGGAGTGTTAGAATATTCTAGTAATCTCTACCAGTTGTAGGTTAAATTTTTTATTTTTATTTTTATGTCGGCTAGGGTTGGATAAATTCTTGAAGTTTAGGGTTAGGTAAATTCTAGAAACTTATTTTATGTCGGCCAAGGTAAAATAATAAAAATATAATATGTCGGCCTATATTCTATATTTTTCTAAATGTATCTAAAGTTTACTATGTAAAGAACTCATGTAAATCATTTTTACACAAGCAATATGAATGTAGCATTTGGTTATTGTACAGCAGCATGAATATATTATTTTTCTGTTTAATTTCTTTGCCTCTTCCCACTATCACTTTAGCTAGAAAATATAAATGTTTTTCTATACAACTAAGAATTATAATCTGCAACAATGAATCATGTGAATGTAAGAAATAAGTCACATTCAGTCAAAAATATGGGTGAGGGAGCAGTCGAGTAATTCTGACATGCATGAACATAGGCAATTGCCATGTTATCTAAACTGAAAATACAACGCGGTCGGGTTACGTTCAATGGATTGTAATTGCTGAGTATTATAGCGTGTTGGAACTGGCGGTGAGAAATGTGTTACACATGACATGACATTAAAACAATCTTAATCGTAGCTGAGGCGGTTGCAGAGCAATTTCTCTAAAGTTAGTCAAGAATTTGCAGAACATTAGAAAAGGAGGACAAGAGAAGCATGATAAAGATCTATTGTACAAGGAAGAAAATGCATTGTAATTGCGTTGAGAAGCAATGTATTTGATTTATTAATGACATATATAGTAAATGCATATATATAGTATTTATTATTTTTTCAAATTAAAAATAAAATAAAATGTTTTTTCAAAAGTAAAATTAAAACTCATTCACAAAACAAAAATATTTTTTTAAATAAAATATTAAATGTATTTGATTTATTAATGACATAGTTTGAATCTATATTTCAAGATCCTTTAACTAAATTGTATAATTGACTTGCATTCAAATGTTGATCATAATTCTTTATAACTTTATGGGAATAGTTTTCTTTAAGTTTTCTATTCCAACCCACTTATGGATTTGATCTAGAGATCCAACTAGAGTTTATTTTTTAATCATGGTCAATTTTGTACATGAGTGAATTTTTATCCTTTAATTTCCATTTGGTTTTGATTGCGTTGTACATTTGACTCAAAGTTAAACTTGATTCAATTTTTAGGTTACATTGAGTTTAAGATGAGAGATTTTTTTCAAATTGTTTAGTAATTTACTTCCATATAAGTTTTGGATGTGGCCGTATATTGAAATATAACATATAGTTGTGTCACACCTAAGGTAGATTGGAGGAATTTTGATGTTTTTATGATTGAATCTAGTTAGTAAATACAATTCATTCATAAATATGAGAAGGTGACATAAGTTTATGTTGGCATTTGGGTGGAAAGTATCATTTTTTATGGAATCTATGTTTCTATTTTACTCTAATACACCTACATAATTGATTTAAAAATGCATAGTTAGGGTCTTCATTTTGCAATTTAGGGGTTTTTAAATGGCATGTTCTAGTCCCTTTCAATTGGCCCTATGAACTTTATCGTAAATGGAGCAATCTGGAATCGATGACCCCTTAAGTCCTAGTTTAATTGATATTAATCAAATTGGCCTTATTATGATTAACATATCAATTTTGAAATTGGCTTCTATGTGTTTCATTTAAATGATAATAATTTAATTATTTCAATGAATTCCATATAATTC
Source organism: Sequoia sempervirens (assembly GCA_007258455.2). NCBI lineage: Eukaryota > Viridiplantae > Streptophyta > Pinopsida > Cupressales > Cupressaceae > Sequoia > Sequoia sempervirens. The sequence goes on along the minus strand of VDFB02290275.1, from coordinate 19,239 downwards.
TATAATGCTTAACAACTAGGTATTCAATGTATGTTTGTTCATCTATAGAAGTTCTCTTAAATCTTATTTTCTCTAGTACAATTTATGTTGATAAATAGGTTTTATACTTTGTTGAAGTGGTGGCTTTATGGTAGCTTTGACAATAACATTTGGTTGATGTTTCAATCCCTATTTTTTCTAGACCTTATTGTAATGGTAGGCATGCTCATAAGATGAAATAACACTTTATCAAAAACCCTATGTGATGGTCCCAAACACCACACTTATATTGCAACATGTGAGAAGGCATCTATAACTAATGCTATAATTGTTAGAAACATTTAGAGGAAAGGGACCCCCTTGAAAACTCTAAGACTCATTGTGACCAATGAAACACTACCCTAACAATCTTGAAAATATGCATGGTAGTGCCACAAAGGCACTATGATGTCATTGTCACGAGGGGGTCTACAATGTTGAATAATGATGCAACTAAACCTTTAATTTTTATTATCCTTCTTGTATGGTGAAACTCACCAAATACCACATCTAGTAATTTTAACCAATGACACAAACCCCTACCTTTCCATGATAGTATATAAATAATTATGTAGATCATAATCTAAAAGAGCATCAAATGGTGCTAATTTAAACTTTTCCACTCAAAAATAATTTGAATCTCATGATCTTTCAAAGGGAAAGTCAAAAATATGAATCATAAAGGGAACCAAAACATAAAAAATCCATAAAAAATTATGGTGAACCTAGAAATGAAGAAGGGAAAAGATAATATTGGACCCATAAAATAATGATCATCACCTAAAGGGTAAATAAAGAGTGAATTTCAACAAGTTAAAATCCTAGTGAAAAGGATCAAAGCAGTAAAAAAATATTGGACTTTATTCTCAATATAAATAAACTAGATGAGGTGCTAAATATTGAAAAAACTATGAGGTTTAGATTCTAATTTCTTTGTAGGATGCCAAAAGTAGGACTCGAATGCATAAGAATATCTATTAAGAGTAATACAAAAAAAATAGGACTTTGATACAAGTAAAAGGAAGTCTAAAGAATATATCCATTAGAATAATTTATATGGGAAAACAATGATTTATTAATTGGTAAGTGGAGGTGAGTAAGAATTATTGTAGTACCTAGATTGGAAAAAAAGAATCAAGGCCTCTCTTTAAACACAACTTTAAAGGAAAAACTGCACCATACTATTTTCTTAGTCTAATACATAAACAAGTGGTAATATAGATGGCTTTGATATTGCTGCAACATTACATGTTTGACAAAGATATTTTTTTATTTTTTTCTTTGGGCATCAATTACATGTATGTAGTAAAAATAATTTTCATACCTAAACTTCTCTAATACCATATTAAGAATTAGGATATTTAAGTTATTAATCATTACATATAACATACAAAATAATAAAATGAGAGTTGTAGAATAAAAAGAGATAATATAATACACAATATTTATGTGGATAAAACCCTTTTAGGTTAAAACTTCCATAAAGCACCATAAACTATTGAGGAAATTTATAATTTACCGTTTATATAAAATAAAAATAAAATGAACCTAGATATTATAGTATCTTCTCCCTCTCATTCTTTCCATGATGCATTGCATGCATAGACTATGCATTAATATACCTCTCATGTAGTCTTGCCTCAAGTACATATAAATGTATAATCTATATTTACCATATTCTTTATGATTTCTTATATTTAAACAAATCTACAGAGTTTGTAAATAGGTCACAACCTTTCACCATATAACCTTTTGGTACTAATAAACAAATAATTTATTAGAAAGATAAACTTTATATGTTAGCCCTTATAATTTATTTTATAAGGATAAGTACTTATAAGTTAGGTTCTTATAAATTTTATTTAGGATTATTTTCATTAAATTTAATCCTTATGTAACTATTTTATTTTTTTAAAAGTACATGAAAAATTATGAACTTTCAAAACATATACACAAATTTTATTTTATGAGCTCAAATAGAGCCCCAAAAGTTCCCAAAAAATGAAATACTCAACATCACCTATTAAAATATTTAATTTATATAAAATAAATAACCAAAATATGGAACCATTTGTGCCAATATGAATATCTTGAAAAATTATCCTAGATAAAAAACAAATTCTTGAAAAAAGGAACCAATATGACCCAAAATAGAGCCTCTAAAGTTTTCTGCCAAAATCAAAACTCAAATGAAGGGGTAGAAGTTGAGGGGAATTACCTTATTAATATCAACATGATTTCATTTGATGCATTGCTATTAAAATATTCATTTTGGATGGAATATTTGCATTGAGTCCAAAATTAATGTTTGATTTCCTCAAAAATACCTTTGGGGGGAACATTACTAGTTTGAAGCATAAAACTAAAAGGAAGCAAGGTACATAGAAATGCTTCCTAATGCTAATCTAAGAGGAGATATGTACAATTTTAATTTCTTTACCATTACAAAGAGAGATGCACAATAGGAAGATTAATGAAATAATAACACATGCAAGTATCAAAAACTCACAACACAAGATATACGTGGGAAAAAACCTTTCGGGTGCAAAACCCCACACTCCAAAACCTACATAATGTATTATCTAATCAGTACAGATTACAACACACTTGTAATGCAAGTTTTTCCAGGAGTAGACAAATTTTGATTTCTAGTGCTATTTCAACAACATAATGATACCTACAAATAAAACATAGTAAACCCACTCCAAGGAATCTAATATATAAAGAATACAAGTATGAAGGTAGCTTCTAGAGAAAGCTACAATAGGTGGGAATCAAAATCCATTTGGCACATTTTTCTAACACATAGTTGGCTCTTGTGACACTTGTCCAATGATTCCTTACCCCTTTACATGCCTCCATACTTGGGCGCCACAAATTTTCCCCTAATAGGTATGATAGATTCCTTATAATGTCATAGAATATGTGATATATGACAACCCTTACAACTGTAAGAGTGTTACATTGGTGGTTGTCATTGCACCAAAAGATCGACCTATCTTGATGTCTAAGACAACTGCTAGATTTATGTAAGATCCATAGGAGCCAGTTAAGCCATGTCACAAACCCAAGTGCTTTGTTGGAAAAGGAAGACCAAGAGACACACCATCTTGTAACAATCCCTCCGGCTCAAGCGAGGGCTTTGAACCCATGACCTTAGCTCTAATACCAATTTTTACATTGGTGGTTGTCATTGCACCAAAAATTGACCTTCCAATACCTGATATAACTGGCATATTTATGTAAGATCCATAAGAGGCAATTAATCCATGTCACAAACCCAAGCACCATGCTTGACAAGGAATACCAAGGGACACACCATCTTGCAACAAAGAGAATCTATCATAATTGACTAAAAATAGAAGATACCTCTTACTTTCTTTTACAACCTATCATAGGTCAAACTTGGGCACCCACTTTCCCCATGTGAATATGCCTTCCAATACTTATCCAACCTATCATAGAATCTGGCTCTTACATTTCATAAGATCGTCATAGGAATCCATCATAAGATCTTCATAATAATCCATCATAAGATCGTCATAAAATCCTTCAAAGATGTTAACACATGTCAAAGAATGTCTTCCCAAAGTGGGAAACCTACATTGTCTTGTGGGGACTACAACATCCATGTCACATCCCATGTCACCTCCCAATATTTCAACAACTCACCGTGCCAAATCATATTAGATGAAAAATTAATATGAGCAAGAAATTATAACATAAGCATTAATAAATTAATATTTAAATGCTAGGAAACTATAAAGGTTGAGACACATTAATTCCCAACACTCTCACACTTTTCGAACACCTTTCAAGAGCCAATATAATAAGGTAATCAACTTCTAGGGGTTGAAAGTCCCATAGGTAATCAACTTCATAGGGAAGTCCTTTTGTTGTCATAACATAGTTTTCTTCACTAGAAGTTTCATCTCCATAGAATGAGCACCCTTGGGTACCTAGAAAGCACATCCATCAGAAGTAGATGCAATAATCCTCTTCGTTGTTGGTTTTGATGGTGAGGATAGTAACTGTGAATCTCTTCTTTATAATAGAAGAACTATTGCAATGCACAGTGCATGCATCAAACTGAAACAAAGTGTCAATCTAAACACCCTTAGCAAGCACCATAGCTCCTCTCATCATCTTCCATCCACCATTTGAGAAGACTACCTGCACACCCACATCATTCAATTTACTTACAGATAACAAGTTTTGTGCCAAACCAAGGATATGTAACACACCATTGATCCCCTTCACTCTACCATCAGGGTATCAAATCAAAACTCTTCCATGACCAAAAAAATTCAGGTGAGAGTGATCACCCAAGTACACCTTCCCACTATAAAACTCTTCATATTTCAAAAACTAACCCCTATGCGAGGTCATGTGGAATGATGCACAAGAGTCAATCAACCACACATCTTCCAATGCATGTGTTGACATGGTAGTGATAAATTCTTCACCATCATCCTGAGAAGACTTGTCTAATTCAGAATCATTATTTATCTTCTTCTTTTTATCCTCTTTTTACTCCTTATGGAAGTGGCCAGGTTTGCCACAATTCTAATGTAGAGCCTTGGAATTCTTACCTAGAGACTTAGATCTCCCTAGAGACTTAGATCTCCCTGGAGACTTAGATCTCCCTAGAGACTTGGACTTAGAATTATGATCTTTCTTCTTACAACTTTCTCCTTTGATATACCACGAACAACAAGGGCCTCCTTGGCCATCTTAGAAGACTTTCTTTGCATCTACTTAGATAACAACAAAGCCACCACCTCATCCATTTTGAAACTAGTGGTTGTGCTTCCAATAGCCATTACCAAGTGGTCCCATGAGTCTGGCAATGACCACAACAAGAGCATGCAAAGATAATGTTCATCAATCTTATCTCCAACAAAACCCAATTGAGCTATTAGCATGTAGAATGCTTTCAGGTGATCTGTCATGGATCCACCATCTTCCATCTTCAAAGAGTATAGTTTCTTCCTATGGAAAAACTTGTTTACAAGGGATTTATCCTAATAAACATCTCTAAGTTTCTTCTTAAGGTCTTTTGCAATTTTCCCTTCATGGATGTTTAGGAGGACAAAATCAGCCAAACAGAGTCTTATCAAACTCTTGGTTTTCCTATCCATAAGATACCACTATTCTTGGGTTTTTGTAGCTAGTTTGGCTCTTGATATCACAACCCATAGATCTTTGTCTATGAGAATTTCCTCCATTTTCATCTTCCAAATTTCTTTTTTTTCCATTAAACTTCTCCATCTTGATTCTTCTAGATGTGCTAGCCATCTCTCCTGCAACAAATATTTCAAACTCATCACACAAGCTCCAACTCAAATGAATATTAGTACAAAAAACCCTCTACCCAACAACTAGAATCAAAGGTGATCAAGCTTTGATATTGACTGAAAGGAAGCAAGGTACGTGGAAATGCTTCCTAATGTTGATCCAAGATGATAAATGTACAATTTTAATGTATTTACCATTACAAAGAGGTATGCACAATAGGAAGATTAATGAAATAAAAACAAATGAAATTATCAAAAACTCACAACACAAGATAAACATGGGGAAAACCCTTTTGGGTGAAAAACCAGCCCAAACTCCAAAACTAGCACAATGTATTATCTAATCAATATGGATTACAAGACACTTGTAATGCAAGTTCTTCCAAGAGTACATAAATGTTAATTTCTAGTGTTATTCTGACAACATAATGATACCTACAAATACAACATACTAAACCCACTCCAAGACATAGAATATATATTGAATAGAAGTATGAAGGTAGCTTCTAGAGTAAGCTACAAGAGATGGGCGTCCAAATCCATGTGGCACAATTTTTAACACATAGTTGACTCTTGTGAAACTTGTACAATGATTCCTTACCCCCCTTACAAGCCTCCATACTTGGGTGCCCAAAAGTTTCCCCTAATAGGTATGACAGATTCCTGACAATGATAGAATGTGTCGTATATGACAACTCTTATAGCTATAAGAGAATCTTTCATAACTTACTAAAAATAAAAGATGTCTCATTCTCTTATAGCCTATCATTGGTCAAACTTGGGTGCCCACTTTCCCCATGAAAATATTATTTCCAACACTTGTCCAACCTATCATAGAATCTAGCTCTTACGATGTCATAAGATCGTCATAGGAATCTATCATAAGATCTTCATAAGAATCTATCATAAGATCATCATAGAATCCTTCAAAGATGATGACGCATGTCAAATAATATCTTCCCATAGTTGGATGCCTACATTTCCTTGTGGGGACCACAACATCCTTGTCACATCACATGTCACCTTCCAATATGCTAACAACTCACCGTGCCAAGTCATATTAGATGAAAAATTAATATGAGCAAAAAATTACAACATAAGTATTAATAAATTAATATTTAAATACTAAGAAATTGCAAAGTTTGAGACACCTTAATTCCCAACAAAAAAAACCATTGGGATGGTAAAAACTATTGGATTATTTAGAGATGGAACAATGTAGTGGTGTCTTGAAATGTAGCACCACCACTATTATTTGAAATGGAGGCACTAGTGGTAGTACAAATTTAAAACCTACCATTTCTTATTGGTATTGGTTGGGTCATGTGGTACCAAATCCAATGGGAACATGTACCTATTAATCAGATCTACATAGGGTGTTACTATATCCTTCAAAAAAAAAAAAAAATTTAAAAAAACTACAAATGAAAAACCTTAGAAAAAATGCCTTTTTACCTCTCAAAAATATTACATTTAATATAATGCCTAAATATGTCATACCCATGCAATGTAGACTCATACACAAATAATATTATCTACCAATATCCCACATACTATGATTTGTATGATACTATAGAAAAAAATTACCTTGGGGTTTAAGGGTAAAGTTTTTAGACTCAAATGAACTAATGGTCAAGTGATTCCACAATATTGGTTTACAATTTTTTGCCAAACTGGACATTAAATTGATTTTTTTTCAACTAAATCTTCACTTTCAGGCACCAATAGCGGCTAAACCATGAGGAATTTCAAGATGATGCAAACTAGTGATTTGTGACATTTTGTTTGTAAATTCTAAATATATTTAAATAACAACACCATTTTTAAAGAGGATGTCACTAGCTACATAACTTTTTTCTATGAAGGATAAAATTTTTTAATTTAAATTTGTAACTACAATATCTATGCATGGAATTGGTTTTAGGAATTTCATTGATTTTTTTTCAATTAAAAGCTTCAAATTCAAACCAAATACAAATTTGCATACATATCCACCCCAAACAAGCACCCCTTTTGTAACAAAACTAAATTTGGCTTCATTTTGAATCGTAAAGCATACTAGAATATCTAGCACTAATATTTTTCAAAAAAAAAATTGATAATCTGCTATTTTTCCACATGTACAAAATAGAGAGCTTGATTTTCGGTGAAAACCTATGTTTAATCAAACTAAAAAATAGAATACATAATTAATAAAACCAAAACATATTAAAATTATATTTGATAGATAGCTCGTTCGAAGGACTACCATCATCTAGTTGGGTTTGTGAAGTCTCGTCCATTTTCATCCTCAACTTGAGCTTCAAAAGAAATTTTTTTGCAGAAATTTGGTGCAAGAGAAGGATAAGGGGGAAAAAGGAGGGTTCGATCGAACCCCCTTTAAGTAAACTCCCCTTGACCCTTCAAGAGAAGGTGGGTTCGCTCGAAGGGGGGTTCGAGCGAACCTGGGCTCCTTTTTTCAAACTTTTCCTTTGTCTTCCATTTTCAAATGAACCAAAAGGTGGGTCCCATCGTTTAATAAGGTTCACTTGAAGGGGGTTTCAAGCAAACCCATTAAGGGTCCATACGAACCCCCAATCAATGTGAACCCCTAAAAACCAAAAAAAAATCAAGGGAGCATTTTCCTTCCTCAACAAAATTGTAAACCATTATTGTGGGATCACCCAATCAATCCTATGGTATTTTGGTATTTTGAATGTAATGAAAGGTTTATTTTATCCCAAAATTATTTAATTTATGAGTGATCTACAAATTCCCAACAAAAAACTCTTATGTCAAACCCTTGTAAGTATGGCCTCAAAGTTATAATTTAGATGCATCAAAAGGTAAACATAAATTTCTTAGACACTCTAAACTTAATGGTATGAACTTGAATTCTCTCCATCTAGCTCCAAAAGTCACCTAAAATATAAGAGAAGTGCATATTCACATTTTCAGAAAATAGAAAATATGTATTGTATATCTCCAAAGAGGCTAACAAGAGGTAATCCCACAACCTCTAATTCTATGTAATATTTGGCTATAGATGTAACCACCAAAGATTAAGGATTTGTGATTAAATCATAAAAAATATCCAAAATGAGAATAATTATATTTCATCAAAGGATGTAAATATATAATTATTCTAGATTATACTACTCATGAGAGCAAGATGTATCTATTTATAGGATATGCCTTCAAGCAATATGAATATAAAACCATTGTAATATGGGATATGTAGTCACATGTGTGCACAATATCTATAAAAAAATAAGAAAGTAAAAGTCACATGATATAGTACAATCCACCTAAGTAGATAGCTACTTAAGAAATCTTATCTTATTTGATATATGTATAATATACAATACCATAGTAACTTAATGTAAAAAAAAATATTAAATTTACCACAATGTTACTTGTTCTCACTATTGGTGTAATGAAGAACTACCTTCTTGTTAGAGTCACCGATGGACTCAAGCCTCTAGGATGACCTACAAAAACGAATAATTCCTTCCAAGAGAGAGTAGCAAGAGAAAAAATATTGCTTGATTATGGGCATAATTTATTTGATTAAACACTAATATGATTGCATGGATTACATTATCTTTAATTAGACTAATTTATTGAAATGTGCATATATTAGGGTATGTGAAAAGATCATGGGGGTCCAAAAAGTGGCAATGAGGAAAAAAATGTGTTTTTACTTCACCAAAATTGTGAAACAAAAAAGTTGAATTTTTGTATCCAGTCGGGTAAACTTTGAATTTGGTTTGTTAATACCAAACCAAAATAGATATTCATTAATAATGGATATCTATTTCCCCAAATTATTTTTTGTCACTTTATGTATTCAAAATAAATATCTGTTCAAATGAAAAGAAAAATTTAGATATCCATTTTGAAAATAAAAATGGATATCTATTTTCAACAAGTATTTTAATTAATTTTATATTTTTCAAATGGATATCCATTTTGAAAAGCCTAAAAAGGCACATGCTTCAGTAAAATTTACATAACTTTTGTGTTACTTATCAAAATTTTGATTTTTTACAAGTGCTGGAAAGGTGATTCTGGGATCTACACAATGGATAAGATTATTGTGATAGATTGATCATAAAAAATAATTATAATCATTTTAAGCTCCTCAATTTTTCAAATTTTAAATGCTCATAATTCTTGCGTACAAATTCTTTTTTTATTTTATTTTTGTAATAGTCATCCTAAATGACTTGAAACATTAAAGAAGTAATAAATAATGAAAAATTTACATTTTTGTACTAAGGAGAGTAAAAAAAGGTTCATAAATCATCATAGAAGGCCTCCTTGTTGTCTTTGATCCAATGCATACCTTTTCCCAAGTTGAACTAGGAGAACATATATCT